>JAULKJ010306740.1:0-11211 GCA_032355405.1 Rubia balearica | reverse complement strand
GCAGAGAAACAGTTCCTATTGCTTCTGGTATTCCCTCATGGTTTCTAATAATAGCCCCCCCGTTGATTTAGTGTTGTAAAAGAGCCATCTGTATTGACCTTGAATCCCATGTCCGGTGGGAACCATTTGTAAGCCTATATTACCTTAACCTTTTTTTGTTTGAAAACAGATCTGAAACCTTTGGTAATAAGGCTTTGAACATCCCTGGTTTTGACCTGTGGGTGGATGGTGAAAAAATCGACTACAAGGTTTCTCAGTTGCCTCTTCATACTGACTATGGAGACCGGTCTGTTTACATAGACAAAGCTACATTTATTCGTCTAGAGAATCCAACAGACTAAAACTGGGATGACACTGAATAGTTTGTTTTCTTTTGTTTTGGAAGAATTATGTTTTGTCCAAAACTAGGATATCCTGTCAGAGATATGTAAAAAATCAATGGTCTACATTTCTAAAATATCATAAGGCTCTTCCCAAATTATCTTAGAGATATCATAAGCCTCTTCCCTAATTTTTAGCGATGTTTACAAAAGGTTGAGTATAACTTCATAAAGATCTATCTTAGGAGTTGTGTTAGAATATGACTTGAATCTGAATCCTTTTATGTTTTGGATTTATTATTGGGCAATTCCAATTCTGTTTAGTACTAGGATTAGGATAGTCCTATTCCATTTTGGTTTAGGATTTTGTAGTTTGGGATATATATATATATATAAACTCTCATCTAGGTCTATTTGTAATATGCCTGAGATTTTGAAGACAATTGTTATGGTCTGAGAAATCTTTTCTAAGTCTGTTAATAAAATCCGTTTCCGTTTTCTGGACGTAGCTAACAAATTGTTAGTGAACCACGTTAAAGTCTCTGTGTTGTTCGTTAATTGCACCTGTCATAATAAACTGGTATTAGAGCTGTGGGTTGATCAAAGACTACTGTTGCAAAATAACGATGAAGAAGAAAAAGAAAAAGAATAAAATCTGAGCTTGGGTTATCCGTTGGAAATATGGAGAAGCCGTTTGTTTTGTCGCCTTTGTGATAATCACGAGCCGTTGTGTTTGACAAGTTCTTTTCGGGTTGAACTTGTTAAAAATCTGGTTGCATGTTATGTCATTTGTTTCACATGGTCTTTCCTGGTTGGACTTGTGAAAATCGGTATGCTATATTAGCAAATCATTTATTTGGTTGGATTTGTTAAATATGTCTGTTGTCACAAGTTCTTCTTGGTTGGCCTTGGTGAATTTTTTTTTCTTTAATAAATCCTTTCCTGGTTGGAGTAATTCTAATTGGTTGTATTTGGGTAACTTTGGTACGTCTGTCTGGCACGACCACCGTGTATCTTGTAAATGTGGCACAATTATCATGCATCTGTTACATCGGGCACCGTCAATGTGCATCTGGTACATTTGGCACAATAAATGTGTATATGGTACATCTGGCACAATAGAGTGCATATATTTCTGGGATATATGTTTGTCTGCATCTAGTTGCTTAAAGATTCAATTCAGGGGGGGAAGTTTTTAGACTTGTATTGAATCTTATTTTGTTTATGTTCTCTGTTTTGGGCTTTTTTGATTTGAGAGAGGGACTTGTTGGGATTTTTCCTCAAAACATTTTGGACGAAATTAGGTACGTTCCATGAACGTCAAATAGTCTGCATATGAGTTTTCTTAACCGTGGGGTTTCAATTTATAGGGTGAAGATGGAGTTATGAATGTCTGCAAGGGTTTCAAACCTGGATTTGAAAGGTATAAAAACTTGCATGCTCTGTAATGTTCTACTCTTTCATGTTCTATTACGGTTGCACCATCTGAAGATCAAAAGAGGATAAAGATGATGAAAAACGGTACTGATAATATGTTCACCAAACTGGTTCCTCGTGGCAAGTTGCAACATTGTATGGACTTTCTATATGTTCTAAACTATTAATCTGGGCCCTGAGGGGGCATTCTGGGGCAGGGAGAGTCAGGATACATTTGGCAAGTTTTTTGCTTATGGTATCATCTATTATCTACCATCAGTTATCTGTTTCGTGGGAGAGGATTCAACTCAAGGTGGAGATTGTTAGAATATGACCTGAATCTGAATCCTTTTCTGTTTTGGATTTGTTATTGGGTAATTCCAATTTTGTTTAGTACTAGGATTAGAATAGTCCTATTCCATTTTGGTTTAGGATTTTGTAGTTTGGGAGATCTATATAAACTCTCATCTAGGTCTATTTGTAATATGTCTGAGATTTTGAAGACAATTGTTATGGTTTGAGAAATATCTTCTGAGTCTGTTAATAAAATCCATTTCCCTTTTGTGGACGTAGGTAACAAATTGTTAGTGAACCACGTAAAATTCTCTGTGTTGTTCTTTAATTCTTTGTTTGTTAATTACATCTGTCATAACAAGTTGGTTTTTTGAAATTGCACCAATTAGTCCGTGGTGTATACCTAGCCCATAAGTTAGAGGCTGCTAGTCTTTAGGCCTAGCCCAATGCTTGATAAAAAATAAATGAGGATAGAATATATAATGATTCAGCCCAACGTCCATGTCAATCACGAATCGATACAGATGGAACCATGTTATAGAGAACTCAACCATGAACCGAGAAAGATAGAATCCTAATCAACACTTAGCCACGAACCAAGATCATAGTGGTCACGATTCAACCACGATGTAACCCTCGACTTTAAACCCTAGTAAAGTGGAGCCACGACTACAATCGCCTATAAATACAAGGAGAGCAACACTGGCAATGGTAAGTGAGACTAAACTGAGAAATTCTAGTTCTTTGAAGGAAAGACTGACTTGATTGTCGGAGTGTTTTCCCCGGAATTATTTTCAGGATCTAATTTGAGGGAGGAGACATTTTTCACGGTGAACAACTATTATTCTGCTTGGTCGGGATTACCACATCATTTGGCGCCGACTATGGGGATACATTTTTTCGTTTCAAAGTCCTTTAAGTAAAAAATGGTGTTCACCGGAAAGGGGGAAAATCCAAAACCACTAGATACAAGAGCGAACAGGTGGACACAACAAAAGCATGCATCCTAGCCAAAATCAAGCATATGTCTCTAGTAGAGAAAGAGAACACAGTTAGGAAGATACGGAGGATGATGAGGAGGAGGAAGCAAAGGCTCCTAACACAAACCGAGAAAAATAAATAAGAGTGTTTGCAACATTTTTGGAAGCAAATAGAGAAAGCCGCTACAATCAGTTCTTAGCTACTCTCAAGCCTAAATCCCCAAAAATAAGTAAAAAAAACCAAGCCAAGGGCATGAGAGCCTTAAGTCGAGGATGAGTTAAGAGATATAGTGGCAGGCGATGATGTACATAAATTACCATTGGCACCGAATCTTCATGATTTCAAGATACCAAAGGACTTAAATCTGCCTTTGCATGTTAAAATCTATGATGGAATCACAGACCCGAAGGAATTCCAGTATTCTTATTGCAACAACATAAGTTTTTGCGATGCGGATATCGAGTTGGTTGCAGAGCTTTTCCTATCTTCTTATCGGGAACATCGAGTACATGGTACGAAGACATACTAAGTGGAAGCTTTAAGTCTTGGGCACAATTGTCATATTTGTTTTATAGGGTGCTTCCACCAGAAGCAGAAGTTCACCAAAATGATTGCGGACCAAAAAAATATAGTTCAGTGAAGTGATGAAAGCCTTGCAAAATATCAAAATAGTTTCATCACTGAAAGTTTGCAGGTACGAGATTTGTCGTTCCAACCCTCGTCGGGTGCATTTGCAGGGGGGTATGCGATCAAGAGAATTTTACAAGGAACACACAAAGAACATTCCCGAAAAACCAAGGGAATTACAAAAAATGATCGAACAATATGTGCGAATTGAAGAAGCGAATAAACGTAAGGTAGAGAGGGTACGAGGAGAGAAAGAATAAAGAAGGATACACCAAGAAGTTTTTTAAAGAAAGGGAAGGAAAATACCCTTTCAAGGGAAGAGAATCAGTACTGCAGGTTACACCATAAATAGAGACAGTTCTGACAAAATCGTGAAGTGAAATCTGGCAAGTGAACAGAGAGTTATTTTGTGAACCCACAACAATGATAGCACCTCCAGAAAAGAGATCCGGAGATTACTATTGTGCCTTTCTTGAGAACTATGCCTATGGCATAAAATACTGCAGATGTTTGAAAAGGAAAATAGAAGATAATTTGAGGAATGGTTGTCGAGCCAGTACAAGAGAGAAGATGGAGTAAACCGATACAACGAAGCCAAAAGTTGGGAGATCTATATCTAAGAACCAAACCCCAGCCAACACAGAGTAAGAGCTAGAAGATGACAGTGGTGGTGGATTATGAAGAAGACATCTCGAGTGAGGTTCCAGAAAGAGTAATCATATCAACACATGGATCAACTAAGTCTCTAGTAAATAATGCTTGGAAAGCCAGCACTAGCCACAAGAGCCTCTTGACAAGAGATTTTGCTCGGATGAGACAGTCACATTTAGATAAGAGGATGCAGCTACCAACGCTTCATCTCAAAATGGTCCAATGGTCATTATCACTAAGATTGGAAATGAAACGGCTTATTGGATGTTTGTGGATAATGGGAGCGTAGTTGAAATTTTATTTGTGGATTGCTTCCATAATTTGAGGTGCAAGTGAACTGATTTAAAGAAGTTCACATCCTCTCTCGTAGGATTTACGGGACGAGCGGAGACACCTTTGGACAACATACAACTAGCTATTACAATAGGTGAAGATGATAAAACTATACCATCATGTGTGATTTCGTGGTTATGGACCATTTAATGCCTTCAGTGGTGGGCCTTGAATGAATACAACAAAGGCAATATAGTCCCTGTACCACTTAGTAATGAAGTTGCTGACTCTGGTAGGAATCGTAATGATAAGGAGAAACCAACAAACAGCCAGGCAATGTATGATCATTGCGATGGAAGTATAAAAGAATGTGGAGTAAACAAAAATGGTTAGCACTATCTCAGATAATGCCCTGCTCAAGCAATCAGATCCTCCAGTAAATTTGGGAGAAGAGATTGAAGTGGTTGTTTTGGATGATGAAGACACATTTAAGTGTGTCACAATAGGAAAACATCCTCCAAACGTGGAGAAAGAAAAGGTTATATAAATTGTGCAAAGTCACAACGATACATTTCTATGGAGTGTACAGAACATGGGAAGAGTTGACTCGGGAATGGCTACCCATTCTCTAAATATCAGTGACTCGGTCAAACCAATCAAGTAAAAACAATGAAGTTTCAATAGTGATAGATAGAAGGCCATCGAAGAGGAAGTAATAGCATTGCTCCAGGCTGGAATTTTGATTGACGTAATTTATCCGAAATGGTTTGCAAATTCAGTAATTCTAAAGAAGGCAGACGAAGGTTGGAGAATGTGCAAAGATGTCATTGTCTAAATAAGGCATGCTCAAATGACTGTTATCCTTTACCTGAATTTGATCAGCTAGTCAAAACGATTTCATGATACAAAGTCTTAACCTTCCTGGATGTTTATAAGAGATATCACCAAATATTGATGAACTTAGAAGATCGATGCAGAAAAAATGGCCTTTTTATGTGAAGATGCCATTTGACCTTTAAAATGCAGGAGCAACATATCAAAGAGTAGTCGACAATGCATTTTGTAATCAAATAGGATGAAATGTGGAAGCATATGTTGATGACATGGTGATCAAAAGTAAAAGGGTATGCAACTTCTCGCAAGACTTGAAGGAAACCTTGGGTTTGTTAAGCGCAATTGGCATGACACTTAATCTCAAGAAATGCATAATTAGAGTAGGTTCAGAAAAATTATTAGGGATATAAGGTGTCCTCCAAGGGGATTGAAGCTAGCCCAGAAAAAATACAAGTGATAGTTGACCTTCCTCAGGTACGAACAGTTAAGGAAATACAAATATTAATGGGATCGTTGGCATCGCGTAGTAGATTTGTTTCAAAGGTAACTGAGAAACACTTCCCACTCTTTAAAGTCTTGAAGAAGGCTAAAAATTTAAGCTGGAGTAGTGAAAGTCAGAAAGCATATGAGTCCTTGACGGAGAAGCTTCAAGCATTACCAACATTAAAGTCACCAATCTCTGGAGAAACCCTTTATCTGTACCTGAAGGTTTCAACAAATGTAGTAAGCTCAATTTTGGTGTGTAAGGAGGGCCAAAAGCTAGTACCAATGTATTACATTAGTAGAATACTACAAACTTTATAGAGGGCGTACTTGCCAGTTGAAAGGTTAACTTTACTTTTGGTGTATTCAGCAAGGAGACTGGAAACCTATTTCCTCGGCCATGGGATCATCGTCTATATTGATTACCCAATCCAGAATATCCTGAGTAAGCCTGAATCATCTGGTAGAATGACCAAGTGGGCTCTTGAATTAGGACAATATGAGATCAAGTTTCAGCTGCGAACTGCAATCAAAACACAAGCCTTAGCAGATTTCATTGTAGAGATGACAAGTGCAAACGCACAAGTGGCGAATACACAAAAAACCTTCGGATTGATAAGGGAAAATCCAAGTGGGTTGACACTTCATGGAATTTGTTGGTTGATGGAGCATCTAGCAAAGAAGTTTATGGTGCAGGACTGCTGCTAGTTGATCCATAAGGAGGAGCGCACATGTATTCACTTTTATTATACTTTTCACTCACAAATAGTGAGTCTGAATATGAGGCTTTAATATGTGGATTAGATCTTACAATTATAATGAAGTTCAGAAGCATTAAGGCATTTAGTGATTCACAGATAGTGTTCCAGCAACCGTGGGGGGATTATGAAGTGCGAGAAGAGCAGTTGATAAAGTACTTAGGAAGAGTTTGTCAATTCATTTCCCAACTTGAACACTTCGTTTTTGAACATTTACCAAGGGGTGAAAACATAAAGGCAGGCGCCTTGAGAAAGCTAGTGGCAGCTGGATTTGATTCATTGGTCGGATACAAGGATGTGAAAGTGGTGGTCATCCCAGTAAAAGTACAGTGATAAAAAACGTGTCAACGCTACAGATTGAAAAAGTAAATGGACACCAATGATAGATTACTTTGCATGGGGAAAGTTGCTTGTAAACAAGATACAAGCCAGAAAATTGGGATTGCGATCTCACAACTATACCTATGAAAAAGGAATCTTATGGAAAAAAGGTTTCTTGACTCCATGGATAAAGTGTATAGAACCATTACATGCAGGGAAAATCTTAAAAGAAGTACATGAAGGGTTGTGTGGAACGCATTAAGGGTCTAGAACAATTGTGAAGAAGATAATTCGAGAAGGCTACTATTGGCCAAGTATGTTCAACGATGCGTAGAACTTTGTACTGAGGTGAAAAAGTTTCCAGATAAATGCCTCGATATAGCATAAACCATGGACTGCTTTAACAACAACATATGAAGCTTGGCTATTCAATAAATGGGGAATCAATGTAGTCGGACCTTTTCGAAAAGGTGCTGGAAATGCAAGATTTTTAATCATAGCAATTGACTAATTCACCAAATGGGTAGAAGATAATTCATTGGGAAGCTTCACAACAGAGGTAACAAGAAAGTTCGTTAGCCAGAACACAGTTTGTCACTTCAAGAAGCCACAAAATATCGTCACAGATAATGGCACACAATTCAAAAGTAGAACCTTTACTGAATAGTGCTGGAAGTTAGGGATTACGTAAATGTTCACATTTGTAGCTAACTCTCAAGCAAATGGACAGGTGGAAGTGACTAATAGAACAATAGTTCAGGGCATGCAAAAAGGATTGGAAGGGAAGATAAATGGTTGGGTGGACGAGATACCCAATACCCTATGGTAGTACGAAACAACTGTTCAACAACCAATAGGAGAAACACCATACAATCTAATCTATAGTCATGAGGCAGTAATACTAATGGAAATTAGGAACTCAAACCTTCGAGTTAAAGAATACAAGGAGGACGATAATCCAAAAATGATGAGGTTGGATCTAGATGAACTTAAAAAGAAAAGACAATGGGCAACGATCACAGAGAGAAGATAGCCCGAGCATACAATCAGGATGTCAAAGAGAAGCAATTCTGAATTGGTGATCTTGTGCTGTAGAAGAACAAAGCAAGCCTGGCAGAGGAAAAAGAAAAGCTAAGCAAAAAATAGAAAGACCCATAAAAGATAGTGAACGTGTTTCGATCCAACTACTCTGACTTAGAAAAATTGGATGGCAACAACATCCCCAATAATTGACATGTGATAAACTTAAGAAAGTTTTATGTCTAGATCCAAGGTCGAGAATAGGAAAAATCCAGATTGTATAGGAGCCATGAGATGGTCATTGGTGGTGTTCACATTTTTGTTTACCTTCGAAAGCTATGTTATCACGGGAGTATATGTTAATCGAAAAGCATCTTTTGAGGAAAATTACTTTCCATGTCCTTTACTTACTTTTACTTTTCGATTTTGCAAGCTATAGATCTTGCAGCTTCGTGACTTTTCTTTTGCTATAGCCTCATAAATTACTAGTTGAGAGTTAGCTTCGATAGCATTCTCCCGTGAGACAACTTTTTTAGTTTTGTCATTGGTTTGAGCATTCATAGCTTCTGGCTCCTCATTTTCATCATTACAGAAAAAAGGTTATCTCAATGGAGCACATGGTAAAATCCATATATGCAATTCAGTGTACAAAACAAGTCAGACGAACACACACAGATAATAGGACAATGACAACAATAAGAGAGAAAAATAAGGGCAAGGAAAATTAATAAGATAACAATAAACGAACACCTTCACTCTCAGAATCAGCATGACAAAGATAAATCGAGTGTTGGATGATTGTTAGTACGACCTCCGACTCACTATTAAGACAAACCCCTACCTTAGAAAGCCTAGAATTGGAAACATTATAGTTTCAAACTGTCAAAGTTGGTTCGCTTTCATTACCAAATTTTAGAAAGAAATATTTTTTCTGATGGAGGGGATTCCCAAACACGGAAAAGGTTCCAATGAATTTGAAGGAATTGAACGAGTAGCCGTATGAGGTGAAAATATCATGTACGGTTCTGTAGAGTGGTAGTAAGGGTGGCTTATCTGTCAACTTTTCCACTATCACCCCCAAAAAAACCAAACTCTGCCTTACGTAAAGTTGCTAGAGTACGACTAACTTCTGGATTTGAAATCATTGCTTATATACCCGGTATTGGCCATAATTTACAAGAACATAGATTCAATTATTTCGTGGATTGGATTTCACTTGACTGTCTATGGTTCCATTGCGTGTACTTGGGGTAGAAGTTTTGTATAAATGTATCGCCATTCTAGTAAGTATTTTGATTTAAGTTATTTTCTTTCTAAGAGGTGGAATAGAAGGATCAACAATTGAATTATGTTATGTCTCATTTCCCTATTGGATAAAAGTACTTGTTTTATATAATAATTGCATTGTTGCGGGTATAGTTTAGTGGTAAAGTGTGATTCGTTTTAGTAACCCTTTAAAAACCCTTTAAAAGTTAAAGGGTCTTTGCTTTCGGTTTGATTGATATTCCGAGCAAAAACATTATTTTCTATAAAAAAGGATTAAACCCTTTACTTCTCAATAACTTAGTCGAGAAAAATATAGATTCTCGTGATTTGTATCCAACAGTTATTTAGAAAGTAAGAAAGTAGATTATGAAATTGCGAAACATAATTTTTGAATTGGATTATAGTATTTATTAATACTAGCATAACTAGTAGTAAAGGATCCATAGATGCAGGTTGAAAGTAGGTTTCGGTAAATAAATTACCAAACGCTTTTCTAGAATGTCCAATATATGTTTTATATCTTCTAGGCAAATATGTTCCATTTTCATAAGATCTTCCTGACTGTTATTCAAAATATAAAATAATGTATGTATATATATTGGACCTTTGCAGACAATTATAAATCCTTAGGGGTTGGTCAATAAACATTGATTTGAATGCTATAGGACTCTTATCTGACTATGAATGGGAATCAAGAAAATTTGAAATTAAAAGAGAAAAAAATTGCTGAAACAAGGAAACTCTTCCATTTTGAAAAACCTCTTGTAACTATTCTTTTTGATTATAAACGATGGAATCCTCCATTTTGTTAGATAAAAAAATTTGATTTAAAAAAGCTGTACGAAAAGATACGAGTATTGAATTCTCGTTATTTGTATCTCCTGTCTATTTCAGATATTTGACTTTGGAGTCTCTCAACCAACTAATTTAACCTTTTTCTATGAAGTATTAACCTTCTTTTTGAAGGATAGGATAAATGAAATAAAATCACTGTCAATACCTCGGTGTAGGTCCGCCTTTGTTCCATAGCCCCGGGTTTATTTACAACTAGTCAAATTAGAATTCTCAGATGTACTAGTACTAGCACTGCGGAATTGACTTGTTTTTAAAAGGCCTTGTTCTTTGGAAGATCTATCTCGTGTCTCTCGGATGAGTCCCATATTACACATTTACCACTTGCTTTAGAATTTAAAAAAATTATATTATATATATATATATTATAAAGTAGACATTTATACATTCTACACTCTAATAGGTAGACCATAAGGCCTATCTATTAGAATACTACCCCGATCAGACTTAGCTTATTTCCTTTATTTTTAACACGTAAAAATTGGAATCCCTTTTATTTATTTTATTAACACCACAGTTGTCAGTTAACTCACTCACAAACTCAACAATGGGAATGACTGGATAAAGAGTGAATTCGTCAGAGGAATTTTTAACTTGCGAAGCTGATAAAAGCTACAAAATAGGTCAATCAAAAAAGAGATTTGAGCTGCCTCGCAGACACAATGAAAACAACAATGATCGATACAACCTTAGGGTGTAGCTGAAATAAGCAACCCAGTAATGTGAAAGTAAATCTATGTCGTTTTGAGGAAGAAGAAAAAAAGTCCAAACTTAAGGTAATCCAAATAAAAATAGATGAAGCAAGGAGGAGGAGGGCAAACACTCTCAGAACTATCAGGTGCCCTAAGCTCGTAGGAGGACAAAAAATGAAAACTATTTTTTAAAATATTCCAGGAAGTAATCGGAAAGAACACTACTAATGGTGGAACTGGTAAGATGGTTGTAATCCTCCCCGTAGTTGATATCGTCAACTGGAACATCCTTTACAGAAGGTTCACCAACATTAGGGATAGATATAGTTCCTAGAATTCCGATAAAAACTCTATCCATCAGAAGTTACAGAAGGTAAATTAGTATATTCCGGTAAAGCTTGAAGAAGAAACAAAGAGTATACG
>JAULKJ010306731.1:0-11211 GCA_032355405.1 Rubia balearica | reverse complement strand
TCTAGAACTTGTTTCTCTAGTTTTCTTTCCTTTGTTAAAACAAACCTATGTTTAGAGGTCTGGCCAAGCTAAGTTCGACACAGGGGGTGAAGTTATTCAGACTTGGATCACTTTCTAAATGATTAGATTTTACCATTCACCAGTCTTACGAAACTAATCATGTAACTATACTTCTTTTACTCATAGGTTTTAGGGAACCTAATATAAGCCCTGCACTAAAAAAATAAAAATAAAATGCTTCCTCTAATACATGATTCCACATACCTTTAAGAAGATCTTATTCTTTATTCTACAACGCCGAATTTGCATCTTCGACGACATGGAGCAACTAGATTTGAACGAAGCGTGAGGGCTTTGAAAAATAGAATAATTCACCTGGTCCAAAACCTTTGATGGTTTCCGGAAATAAAATGAGCTATTTCACGGCGCAATCCAACCTGCAGATCGAGTTCGATGAATTCAGTGGTGAATCTCCAGTGAATCCAGCGTTAAATCCGGTGACTGTAATACCAGGAATCAGAGCCAAAAAGGTGGAGGTACTAGCGGGAAAGAAGGGGGCTTTCCAACTTTTGTTATTTGCAAAGAGATCCCTCAACTTCTACGAATTTTTAGTATTTACCCCAAAAATAAAATATTGGAACATTGACCCCAACACTTAAGAAGATATCATTCTATGTGTATTTTATTTGTAATTTACCCTTGGTCTCATGATGAGACGGTCTAGCGGGAGACGGACTCCAATTCTTATACTCTACTCATCTACTACATAAATGCTTCTGTTCAATGGGGTAGATATTAGAGAATTATAAAGATACAACAAGTGTGGACAATACTAGGCGCCACATCCATGTGTTCGCATTTTTACTTGCTATCGGTACGGATCCTATTTAGCCTCTTCTTACTTACCAAGCTCCGCGTTTGAACTTGAAAATTTTACTTCCTGACACCCTCTGACACATTCCATCTGTCCTAGTTTTTATCCCTTTTGCATGCAAATACTGATTTTGCCAATCTCTTCTCACTTGCCAAAGGTGAGTCACCGATTTATTTTCCCTGCTTCTCATTCTTCTTTGCAGGCACCTTGGTAATCTCTGGAGTAGCACCGCATCGACAACGTCTCCCTTCTGCGAGCATAGGTAAGATATTTGTGGATCGATTTTGGTTCGATATTAGTTCATTGATATGTTTACATGTTTAGTAGTAGTCATCCGTAAATGTAGGCAAACTTGGGTGAAAATGAATCAAAATTTTATAGTGGTTTCAAACGTCTGTATTGTTTCCTTTTGACTTAAACATAGCCTCTTTTGGTCAGGAATATGGGACTGGATCCTTGGCTCAGCCCCCTATATTAAGGCTAATTTGAATGTGGTTTTTGAAGAAACAAATATAGCTCCTAAGGAAGTTGTAGGAGATGAAGCTAAAGGGGAAAGGAATGCCTAGGGAGTTGTTGTCGAAGATGTTAGCGAAGATAGTGAAAGGGAGGGTGGTAATGGAATCGAGCTAGACAATGTTATACATAATGTCGAGATTGTGAGTGATACAACCTTAGGAAATAAGCGATGGAGATCAACGGATGAACGATGACGAATAGGCATTTGTTGATGATAGTGGTGACTTTATGTTCAGAGCTAGGAAACATAACGTTACTGGAAGGGTTCCACCCCCAGTACTAACCTATGTGGGAGCGTAGTATCAGTGAGCAAACCTACTGAAGGAATAGGATTCAACACAGGTGAAGAATTCGTCGCTCATGTTTTCAAGCTTGCATCCTCCGCTATGTCTATTTGCAAGGTTTTCAAGCTTGCATTTGAAGCTTTGCAAAATGGCCCGAGGATATTGTTGAAGGACCTGCACATAAGCAATTGGTGAGATGATAATGGATTTGTGGTACCGGAACCAATGCGGGATCCTTATGGTATGCCAAAATGTTGGTCAATTTAAATCCATATCATTGGATCCAACACGTTCGACTAAAATGTGCAAGACTGGTTGCAAGTATATAGTGAATGCAAAGCGGAATGGCACCCGGGATACCCCTTGGATCATTTCAAAGGTTGAATACCCACACAACCATGTATTAAATTCCATTTATTCCAAGCATTGGGCAGGTACTGGAGAATTAGTTTGTCTGACTAGAGGCTAATTTTGGAGCTTAAAAGTTCTAGTGCGTCCTACCGCAAATCTATAACATTTTTGTTAATAAGGGGTATAGTGTCGTACCTTCACTAAGGTATACGTGTTTAATTTACTATGTTTCAAGTCAAGTGAGGTATAAAAGAAGGTGATTTTATAACCATGGAATTTTATTTCAAGAAAATGATGGAAGAAAGTCCCGGTTTCTTTTGTAAGTACACCGTTGATAAGAACAGGAGGCCAAGGAGAGTGTATTCAGGGCTAATTCCAGGTTTAGAGATGCTTACATTGAGTTTGGTGATGTAGTGAAATTCGACATTACATTCATATCCAATCGCTATCGGATGCCGTTTGCAGCATTCATCGACTTGAATCATCATGGGATGTCTATGCTTCTCGGTTGCAGACTGATTGGTAAGGAGGACACCATAATATTTGTTTGGTTATTCAACGTGTGGAGGTAGTGCATGGGGAAGGACCCATTATGCGTCCTTATCGACCAAGACAAAGACATAGGTACTGTTGTGGTATTCCCAGTCAGGTTGAACAATTGATATTCATCGTGTAACACCTTGATCCTGCAAAACAAGCCCCAGAAGTAATTTTGGGGGAAAAACTTCGACGATGAAGTTAGTACTCTCTTTCAGAGAATTAATGTTTCTTTGTTTAGACTCACTTACATTTTCCAGTTTTACTCTTCTTGTATTTATAGATATCTACCATCGTGGTTCCACATTGTCAGCATCTGAGATCATGGGTTGTATCATAGTTCCTACAATCTTGGTTCATGGTTAAATGTTCAAACGTGGTTCCGTCTTTATTGGTTCGTGGACAAGTGTTTCAGAAAAGGCTCCACCTTTCTCGGTTCGTTAACCCTACTCATACTTTAGTCCTGGGCTGGGCATAAGGACCAACAGCCTTAAAGTTGCTGGTTATTGATGTTGTCCATAGGCTAGATATACACTATAAGCCCCCCTAGACCTGAAGCATAGGAAACACAAAGAGATGACTTTGCTTGTAGAATTTATACGAACTGTTGTTTCGTGAATCTCATAAGGTGTAATAACATGTTCGTCATACATATAGCCAAGATTGTCTTTGCAAAGTGTTACTTGCTTCTTTTCTATACTTGCAATTTTGTTGGGGTTTCTGATTTTGAATTTAAATCTTTACTATATGTGTCATACTTCCAATAGATTTAAACGTGTGAGATTTTGTTTCATTGAACTGGGATTTCCTCATTTTTATTCGTTATACCATTCTAAGATTTCCTCTCCTACCATTATATTCCCCCTTTATAATTACTTCAATTTTTGATGACTTAATTATGCCACTGTTCAGTGTATTGTATCCATTCATATACTGCCAGTTTCTCGTAATCCTAAAAAGGCAAGTCACTTTTTGTCAGACATTCATCATTATTTTCCTGCCCGATTTGAATCCTCTTGGCTTTTTAGTTTCATAAATTAAATTTTAAAACCTTTTGGATTCGTCATCTTCTTCCTGCCCTTTTTATCTCTCGATATCCTTGTCGTGTTTCATCAACTCGTAAGTTTCCTTGTTCTTAATCTTCTCTCTTTTTAAGACAATTCTTGTAATTTTGAATTTATACGGTGTCTCTTCTTCCTCTTTTAATATTGATTTTTGTAATTTTAAATTTTGAATCTATTCTGGCAATTTTACTTCTCCATCTCAGTATAGAAGTTCTCTAATTGGCTTTCTTCTTCCTCTTTTTTTCTCGATGTGTATTCTGTGTTCCTTTTCTCAGCTTTTACCATAATATATCCTTTTGTGTTCTATGACTCTAATTGTTAGAGTTTTCGTCTGAATCTTAGGAGTTATGTCTTCTCCTAATGTTTTGCAACTTTCCGTAAAAGATGTCCCGGTTAATGATGTCAACTCCGGGGGGATTCTGACCATCTCACCGGTTCTTCTTTAGTAGCATTCTTTCCGACTATCACTTGGAGAATTTAAAAATTAACTTTCCTTTTTTGCCTTCTTATGGGCTTAAAGCTCCTAATAATTCTGAGAGTGTTCGCACTCCTCCTCCTGGCTTTATCTCTTGTTATCTGGATTATCTTAAATTTAGACTAGCTTTTCCTTTTTCTCAGCACATCTTAGACCTACTTTCACATTATCGAGTCTCATTATCTCAATTTCATCCTAAGGGTATCTCGATCATTATTGTTTTCTATCTTGTGTGCGAGCATGCCTAAGTCCTTTTTCAGTTGAAATTATCTGTAGTCTGTATCAGCTTTGTAAGGTGAAAAATTCATCTGATGAATTCACCTTTTATCCAGTCATTCCCAATGTTAAGTTTGTCAGTGGATTTCCTAATAATTGTAGTGTATGGCGTAAATTTTTTTTATTTAAAACTTAGTAATGCGAGTGAACAAAACCTTCCAGTTTGAAACTATAATGTTCCCAAATCCAAACTTTCTAAGGAAGGGGTTCATCATAATGCTAACTCTGAGGTTGTATTAAGACTCAACGAACATTCGATATGTCTTCGCTATACTGATCCTGATAGCAAAGCTGTTTGTTTTCCATTATCTTGTCATTTCCCCTTGCCATAATTCTTTTTATTTCTTATTCTTCACATTATATCGTTATTTGTGCATGTTCGTCTGACTTGTGTAGTATGCTGGATTGCATTTTCCATTGAGAGGACATTGTTTTCCTAATGATGAGAATGAAGAGACGGAGGTCCTGCCCCTTCAAATTAATGATACCATTGCAAATGAAATTCCACCGGTGACTATTTCTTAAGAAAATTCTCAACTAGTAACTGCTGAAGCTGTCGCTACTGAAGGGGGGGGGGAGTAGATGTTAACAATGCTATGGATACCTCCAGAAGAAGAAGGAGAACGGAGCAATCTAGTGGATCGTCAGGCGCCTTGGAGACCCCTAAGAAGACGGGGCGTAGTAGTCATTCCCGTACTAAACTTCTACCTCAAAGCCATAACTTGATGGTAGAAGGAAATATTCCTGCTACTCCGTTTAAACTTTCGCTCCATGAAACAATGGTCATGGTATGTTCGTTAAAAGTTTTAAAGTTACATTTGACTTGATATAGTGTTCCTATATTATGATATCTAACTGTCATATTTACTTACGTATTTTTCTGGAAATTTCATAAGGGCGGTGAAAGTATTTAGCTTGTTAATGAGTGAGTTGCGAAGTTCGCTAAGGAAGACGATTCGATCCTAGAAAAAATATTAGGCCAGTGAGGAGAAGTGTGCGGCTATAATGAGTGAGTGTAATTGTCTTGATTCATATGTTCATCCACTTGAACATGCTTGTATTAAGTACAAAGTTAAGCTTGAAACCCTTCTATCATAATCTCGTGGTTCCACTGCTTGTGGAGATCCGACTATGAATACTGGTGGGTAGAGAATTAATTTATTTGAATCTGTTAGGTCGAATATTCATCACCTAGAGGATGAAGTATGCAATTAGGAGTCTACGAACAATAATTATCAAGAAACTATTGATGTTATGCGTATGCAGCTTGACTGCGAGGAATTTTGCCCTATAACTGATTTTAAGGCATATTATGCGAAATATCTTGATCGTATGGAACAAAGGGGTCAAACACGGCATCCTATTTACTTGTACATGAAATGGAAATACGATCACATGAGGAATATAAAGCTGAGCAATCTCGTTGTGTGGTGGTTCTTCATCTTCTGTATCATCTCACGCATCAAGTACTACTCTTATTTTATATTATTTTATCTTTTGGAATCTAATTCGTTTGATGTTGACTAATATAAAATGATATGCTTGTGTTTGCACTTGTTTGTTCGCATTTCTATTTGCAAAGTGTGTTTCTTTTGTAATTGAGGTCATAAACGTTTATGTGGAAAGATGCAAGGTCCAGTGTTTGCTTTTGTTATTGTTTGTGTAGGCACATTTACCTTTTTTTCAAGATCCATAGCTTGAAAAATGAAGAGTTTGTATTGTGCAAAGCTGCAAGATTTGTCACATGTTTTTGCCGCCATTTTTGTAGGCACATTTTCCTTGTGCAAGATCTATAGCTTGCAAAATTAAGAGTTTATATTGTGTGAACTTGAAAGATCTATCGATTGCTTTTGTCACTATTTTTGTAGTCATATCTGTCTTCTTGCAAGATCTATGGCTTGCAAATTCAAGAAGTTACAAGATCTATAGCTTGGAATATCGAGAGGATGTATTGAGCAAACTGCAAGATCTATCGCTTAATTTTTCTGGCTTCGTTATTCGTATTTTGACAAATTTGTAACTTGCTTCATTATGGTTGGTCGAATTTGATTGTCCACAATTGCAAGGCATTATTTAATTTTGTTTGCGATGTCCCATAGTTGGCTATTTTTTGTTACTAATAATATTGCATAAACTATAAGTAAAAAATTATTTTCATAACGTACGGCTGCGATGATATCGCCTTCGAAATTAAGCAAGTATGCAAACACCATCAATGATCATATCATGGCTCCTATACAACTGAATTTTCCCTGTATTTTACAAAGCATCTACACATAGAAATTTCTCAGGTTAATCACATGCCAAGTGTAGGGGACGCTGCTGCCATCTTATCTTTCTAACTTGTAGCAGTTGGACCAATGCACTTTGTTTACCTTGTACATGTCTTCTCAATTTGGGCTTAGTTCTCATTTTTCTTCTGCCAGGCTTTGTTCATTCTTTTACAGCACGAGATCCCCAATTTGAAATTGTGTCCTTTTGACTCTCTCGTTATATGCTCTGGCCATTTTCTCTTTGATCGTTGCCCGTTATCTTTTCTTCCAGGTTCGTCTAAATCCAATCTAATCATTTTGGGATTATCTTTCTCCTTGTGTTTTTCCACTCAAAGGCTTGAATTCTCGATTTTCCACTAGTATTACTACCTCATGATAATAAACTAGACTGTATGGAATTTCTCTGTTGGTTCTCAGACAGCTATTCAGTATGAACACAATGTATTGGATACCTCATCAACCAACCAGTTTGCTTTCCCTCCAACCTTTTTTAGATTTCTTAAACTATGGTCCTGTTAGTCACCTCCACCTGACCATTTTCTTGAGGATGAGCTACAGAAATGAATTTTTGTACAATCACTAACTTAGAGCACCATTCGGTGACGATAGTTTGTGGAACCCCGAAGCGACAGCCTATGTTTTTCCAGAAAAACTTCCTTGTTACTTTTTATGTGACTCTTCCTAATGGCTTTGCTTCTACCCACTTCGTGAAGTAGTCAATTGCCAGAATGAGAAACTTGCATTGCCAACTCCTTTGGGAAAAGGTCCGATTAGGTCAATTCTCCATTTATAAAATGGTCATGCTCCATATGTTCTTGTTAAAGCAGATTGTGGTTTGTGGGATATTGGAGCATTAATTGGCAGTTTTTGCACTTTTGTTCTAAGTCGTGACAATTTTGAACATAGTTGGCCAATAGTAACCCGCTTGGATTATTTTTTTCACAATTGTCCAAGACCCTTGATGTGTTCCACATAATCCGTCATGCACCTCTTTCATGATTTTTCCTTCTTGCGATGGTCCTACGCACTTTATCCATGGAGTCTTTCTTGTATAAGATTCCTCTTTAATAAATGTGGTTTGAGCTCACACTTTCAACTTTCTGGGCTGCACTTTATCTGCTGGTAATTTTCCCTTCTCAAAGTAATATTTTAATGTGTCATCTATTTCACTTCTGCTCTTTAGACCGTTGACACAATTGTTATTATTATACTTCTGGCTGGTATGAATTCCACTTTAACATCCTTCTGCCCTATCAACGAATCAAATATGGTTTTTGCCAACTAACTCAAGGCATCTGCTTTGGTATATTAACTTCTTGGGACATGTCGAGCATCAAAGTATTCGAGTTGAGCAATATGCTGATGAAATCTCCTTAAATAATTCATTAACTACTTCTCTCGCACTTCGTAATCTAAGCCATATATTAGTGCTTCATATTCAGCTTCATTATTGGTGAGTGGAAAGTCGAAAAAAGTGAATAGCTATACTCCCTTCATTATGGATTGACTAGTAGCAGTCCTGCACCACAACCTTTTTTGCTAGATGCTTCATCCACGAACAGTTTCTATGCAATGCCTATCCACTTGGATTTTCTTTATCAATTCTAAGATTTTCTTATATATTCGCCTCTCGTACATCTGCACTGGTCATTTCTCCAATAAAATCTGCTAAGGTTTGTGCCTTTATTGCAGTTCTTGGTTGAAATCGAAACTCGTACTACCCCAATTCAAGAGCACATTTGGTCATTTTTCCGGATGATTCAATCTTGCTTAAAATATTCTTGATTGGGTAGTCAGTATACATGATAATGCTATGACTCTGGAAATAAGTTCGCAATCTCTTGGCCGAATATACCAAAACTAAAGTTAGCTTTTCAATTGGAATGTATGCCTTCTCCGCACTTTCCAGTATTCTACAGATGTAGTGTACTGGTACTTGCTTTTGGACTTCTTGACGCACCAAGACTGAACTCACTACTTTTTTTTCAAATCTCTAGGTATAAATATAGGGTTTCTCCGGGGATTGGTGACTTCAGTGTTGACAATGCTTGAAGCTATTTCTTCAATGACTCACATGCTTTCTGACTTTCATTGTTCCAACTGAACTTTTTGGCCTTTTTATGACTTTCAGACAAATATAGGGTTTCTCCATGGATTGGTGACTTCAGTGTTGACAATGCTTGAAGCTATTTCTTCAATGACTTACATACTTTCTGCGCATACTCCAACTAAGCATTTCTTGGGATTAATCTTCATACCAATCACACTCAGCGAATCCAATGTTTTTGTAAAGTTTTTCACGAAGTGCCCTGTTCTTTTGCTTTTGATAACCATGTCGTCAATATATGCTTTGGTATTTCTCCCTATTTGATTATGAAATGTGGTGTTGCCCTATTTGTCGTCAATATTTGCTCCTGCATTTTTCAGGCTAAACGACATATTTACATAGCAAAATACTACAAAGCTTATTATGAAGAACATTTTTTCGGCATCTCCTGGATTCACAGTATTTGGTGATAGTGTATATATGTACCCAGGAATACTAGGACCTCGTACCCTGATATTGTTTCAAATAACTGGTCAATTTTAGGCAGAGGATAGTAGTTTTTTGAGCATGCCTTGTTTAGATTAGTAAAGTCTATAACATTCTCCATCCTGCATCCGCCTTCATTAACATCACCGAGTTCGCTAACCACATAGGGTAAGTAACCTCTTTTAGGATACTAGCCTGAATCAATGCTCAACTTCCTCTTCTATTGCCTTCTGCCTGTCACTAGCAAAGCTCCATTTCTTTTTCTTGACTGGCTTGATCGAATTGCTAATATTCAGAGAATGGGTAGCAATGCTTGGGTTGACTCTTCCCATGTTGTGTATACTCAACGCGAATGTATCTTGTGACTTCACAAGATTTCTATGACTTTTCATTTCACCTCAGTTAGAAGTATTTTCTAATCTTGATACATTTAGAAGTGTCTTCATCATTCAGCATAACGACTTCAGTTTCTTTTCCCAGATCTATAAGAGGCCCTGATTGCCCAAGCATGCCATTATCTAAGATAGTGTTAACCATTTTGTCTGCTCCACACTTATTCCTTATTTCATTGCAATGACTATGGACTGTCTATTTGTGTGCTGGTTTCCCCTTATTATTGCGATTCCTGCTGGAGTTGGGAATTTCATCACTAAGTGACATGGGGAACCATATTGCCTTCTCTCTATTTATCCAGGGTCTACCGATGATGGCATTAAATAGGCTTGGTGCGTCTATGACAATGAATTCACATATGATCATAAATATTTTTATCATTTTCACCTATGGTAACTTGCAACCGGATATTACCCAAAGGTGTCTCCCTTTGCCCCGTAAATGCTGCAAGAGAGGATGTAGACTTCTTCAGATAAGTTTGCTCGAATCCGAGCTTATCGAAGCAATCAACAAATAGAATTTTGAATGTACTCCTATCATTCACAAACACTCTATGAACCATGGTATTTCCAATTTAACGATAATGACCATGTGGTCATTATGAGGCAATCATTGGGAACTGCATCTTCTTCGCTAAATGTGATTTTCACATCCGAACAAAATATCTTATCAGCAGGCTCTTGTGGTGTAGAATACCTAGCCTTAGCTTTCCGGGAATTATTATACAGAAAATCAGTTTATCCATGTATCGATAGGATTACTTTTTCTGAGGCCTCCCTTGTAAAGTCTTCTCGTAATCTACCGCTGCTGTCATCTTCTGATTCTTATTCTGTGTATTCAATATGCCTTATTTTTTTGCCATTGGGTTCCCTTTTTGTTTGGATTCATTGTATTGGTTACTACAGTCTTCTTTCTTGTACTAGCTTTGATAGCTGTTCCTCAAATTCTCCTCTATTTTCCTTCTCAAATCTTTGTAATATTCGATATCATGCCCATGGTTCTTGTGGAAGGCACAATAGTAGTCTCTAGATCTCTTTTCTGGCGGTTCCATCATTGGTGGTGGTTCGAGAAATAATTCTCTGTTCACTTGCCAGATTTATTTTCTACTTTATCAAAAGATTTTCTGGAAATGGTGCAATTTACAATCCTAATTCTCGATCTTTGAAAGGGATATTCCCTTTCCCTTTCTTTACAAAGAATCTCAGTGCATCCTCCGTTACTCTTTTTTCACCTCTTTCTCATTCTATCATACTGTTGTTCGCTTCTTTAGTTCACACATACTGTTCGATCATTTTTTTGCAATTCCCTTCGGTTTTCAGGCATATATTTTTTTAGCTCCTTGTTAAATTCTCCTGATCGCATGCTCCCTGTGAATGCACCTAACGAGGATTGGAACAATAGATTTCAAACTTACAAACTATTTGTGACAAACCTATTGTGGTAATCTAAGAGACTTTCGTCACTTCGTTGGGCTATGTTGTTTAGGTCTGCTGTTGTTTTGGTAAACTTTTGCATATGATAGAAACGTCCCAAAAATAAGTTTGACAATCGTTCCCAAGACCTAATGCTTCCATTTGGTAAGTCTTTGTACCATGTCAGTGTTGTTCCCGATATGAAGATAGGGAAAGTCTTGCA
>JAULKJ010306722.1:0-11212 GCA_032355405.1 Rubia balearica | reverse complement strand
AGCCAAAACTAGGTATCTACCACCATAAGAGCATGTATACAGAAGACTTTGCTTGGATGAAGCAATCACATTTATAAAAAGGATGCAGTTCCCACAATTTACCTCGCATTGACCCAATAGTCATCATTGCTAAGATTGGAAACATAACGGTGCATAGGGTATTTGTGGATGATGGTAGCGCAGTTGAAAATTTATTTGTGGATTGCTTCGATAAGTTGGGGTTCAAGCGAACTGACTTAAAGAAGTTCACGTCCTCTCTTGTAGGATTCACGGGATGAGCGGAGATACCCTTGGTCAACATACAATTGCCCATTACAATAGGTAAAATTTATAAAATCTGTACTATCATGTGTGACTTTGTAGTTATAGATGCATCAAGTCTATTAAATGATATTATCAGAAGACCTTGGATGCTTACAAGAAAGGCAACATGATCCACATACCACCTGGTAATGAAGTTCCCAACTCTAGCTGGAGTCGCAACGATGAGAGGAAACCAGCAAACAGCCAGGCAATGTATGGTTATTGCAATGAATGCATGAAAAAATGTGGAGCAAACAAAAATGGTTAACACTAGCTCAGATACCAACTTGATAAAGCAATCAGATCCTCCAGTGGATTTGGGAGAAGAAACTGAAGTGGTCATTTTGGATGAGGAAGACACTTCAAAGTGTGTCAAAATTGGAAAATATCTTCTAAGCCACGAGAAACAAAAATGTATACAAATCCTACGAAGTCACAAAGATACATTCGCACGGAGCATACAGAACATGAGAGGAGTGGATCCAACAATTGCTACACATTCCCTAAATATCGGTTATACTATCAAACCAGTCATACAAAATCAGTGAAGTTTTACTAGTGACAGATAGAAGGTTATCGAAGAGGAAGAGACAACGTTGCTCCAGGCAGGAATTTTGAAAGAAGTAATCTGTCCAAAATGGTTAGCAAATCCAGTAATGGTAAAGAAGGCAGAGGCGGGATGGGGAATGTGCATAGATTTTACTGATCTGAATTAAGGCATACCCAATGGACTGTTATCCTTGGCGTAAGATTGATCAGTTACTCAAAGAGATTTCAAGATATGAGGCTATAGCTTTCTTGGATGTGTACAAGGGATATCACCAAATATTGATGAACCCAGAAGTTCTAGAGAAAATAGCCTTCATAACAAGTTTTGGAATATTTTGCTATGTAAGGATGCCATTTGGCCTAAAGAATGTTGGAGCAACATATTGAAGAGTATTCGAGAATTAATTCCGTAATCAAATAGGGTGGAATACAGAAGCATGTGTTGATGACATGGTAATTAAAAGTAAGAGGGTATGCAACTTCGAGCAAAACTTGAAGGAAACATTGGATACATTAAGTGAAATTGGCATGAAGATTAATCCCAATAAATGCATTATTGGAGTAGGTGCATGAAAGTTCTAAGGATACAAGGTGTCCTCTGACTGAATTGAGGCTAACCCAAAGAAGATACAAGTCATAATTGATCTTCCTCAGCCACGAACAATTAAGGAAGTACAAATACTAATGGGATCGTTAGCATCGCTTAGTAGATTTGTCTAAAACATAACTGAGAAACACTTTCCACTCTTTGAAATCTTAAATAAGGCTAAAAAGTTTAGATGGACTAATGAAAGTCAGAAGCCGTATGGGTCCTTAGAGGAGCAACTTAAGGCATTACCGACACTAAAGTCACCAATCCCTGGAGAAACCCTATATCTATACTTATCAATTGAAACAAATGAAGTAAGCTCAGTTTTGGTATGTAAACAGGGCGAAAAGTTAACTTTAGCTTTGGTATATTCAGCAATGATATTGCGAAATTACTTTCATGGTCATGAGATTGTAGTCTATACTGGTTTTTCAATTAAGAATATCCTGAGCAAGGCTAAATCATCTGGAAGAATGACCAAGTTGGCTCTTGAATTGGGACAATAAGAGATAAGGTTTTAGCAGCGAACTGCAATCAAAGCACATGCCTTAGTATATTTAATTGCAAAGATGACAAGTGGAGATGCCCACAAAGTGGAGGCGCAACAAAATCTTGGGATTGATAAGGGAAAATCGAAGTAGGTTGATATTGCATGGAAAATGCTCGTTGATGGAGCATTCAACAAAGAAGGCTGAGGAGCAGGACTGCTTCTAGTCGATCCGGAAGGAGGAGAGCACATATATTCACTTCGATTCAACTTTCTGCTCACCAATAATGAAGCTAGTACGAGGCTTTAATATGTGGCTTAAATCTTACACTAAAAATGAAGGTTAAAATCATCAAGGTCTTTAGTGATTCACAAATAATCGTTCAGCAAGTGAGAGGAGACTGTGGAGTACAAGAAGAGCAGTTGATATAGTATTTAGGAATAGTTTGTCAGCTCATTTCCGAGCTTAAATATTTCGATATAACATGTACCAAGTGTTGAAAACACAAAACTAGACACCTTGAGCAAGCTAGAGACAGCTAGATTTGGTTCTTTGTTTGAACACAAGGATTTTAAAGTGGAAGTAATTCCAGTCAGAAGTACAGTCAACAATTCAAACTGGAGAAGAAAGTTGGATGACACCATTGATTGATTACTTCTCAAGAGGGAAGTTACTCGAAGATAAGATACGAGCCAGAAAGATAGAATTGTGATCTCACAGTTACACCTATGAAGAAAGAACCTTATACAAAAAAAGGTTTCTTGACTCCATGGATAAAGTGTATAGGTCTATTTCAAGTTAGGAAAGTCCTAAGGGAAGTGCATGAAGGACTAACGCATCAAGGCTCAAAAATGATCACAAATAAGATAATTCGAGCAGGATACTATTGTCCGAGCTTGTTCAACGATGCTTACAACTTTGTACTTAGATGTAAAAGTTTCCAGAATAACGCTCCGATATCGCACAAACCCCAGGGTGCTTTAACAGGAATATCTGGAACCTGGCCATTCAATAAATGGGGAATAGACCTCGTTGGACCTTTCCCAAAGGGTACTGGAAGTGAAAGAATTTTAATAGTAACGATTGACTATTTCACGAAATGGTGGAAGCTAATCCATTGAGAAGAGTAACAACAAAGGTGGAAAAAATTTATTTGGCAGAATATAGGTTGCTGCATTGGGGTGCCACAAACTATAGTCATGGACAATGGCACACAATCTACTAGTTGAGTTTTTACTGAATGGTGTTCTAAGTTAGGGATTACATAAAAGTTCACTTCTGAAGCTCACCCTCAAGCAAATGGAGAGGTGGAAGTAACCAATAGAACTATAGTTTAGGGTCTACAAAAAAGGTTGGAAGGGAAGAGAATTGGTTGAGTGGACGAAATACCCAAAACCCCGTGGTCATATAAAACAACTGTTCGATAACCAATAGGAGAGACACCATACAGTAATCTATGGTCATGAGGCAGTCATACTGGTAGAAATTGGTAGCTCAAGCCTTCGAGTACAACAGTACAAGGAGGGAGATAATCCCAAAATGATGAGGTTTGACCTTGATGAACTCGAAGAAAAAAGACAATGATCACAGAGAAAAAGTACAAGGAGAAGATTGCCACTTCATACAACCAGAAAGTCAAAGGGATGCATTTCCAAATTGGTAATCTTGTGTTGCAGAAGAATGAAGCAAGATTGGTAGAAGAAAAAGGAAATCTAAGCCAAAAATGGGAAGACCCATACAATATAGTAAAAATGCACCGATCGAATTGTTATGAATTTGAAAGATTGGATGGTAGCAGCGTCCCCAATATTTGGCATGTAATCAACTTTAGAAAATTCCATGTCTAGATCTAAGGTGGAGGATAATAAATGTCCATATTGTATAGGAGCCGTGAAATGATCATTGGCGATGTTCACGTTCTTTTTTTGTTTGGAAGGTGATATTATCGTAGCCGTACATGTTAAATGTTGAAAGGAATATTTGGAGGCAACACACCTTTCATGTCCTTTACTTACATTTTCTGACTATGGTACATCGTAAACAAATGAGTCTAACTAATCACAAAGAAACAATTTGCAACTTTTCAAGATTGTAAGCTCTTAATCTTGCAACATTGCAATCTTTCTTTTGCAAGCTATAGATCTTGCAGAAAGGTAGATGTATCTAGAAAAACAGCGACGCAAGCAAGGAATAGACCTTGCAGTTCGTATAATACAAGTTCTTAGGTTTCCAAGCTATAGATCTTGGAACTTTGTAAACTTAAGTAGCAAGCTATAAATCTTGCAAAAAGGCAGATATGCCTACAAATGTAACAAAAGCAAGCAACAGATCTTGAAAGTTCACAAAATACAGACCCTTAATTTTGCAAGTTATAGATCTTGCAAAATAGGTAAACATGCCAGCAAAATCAGCAGTAAAAAATAACTATAGCCTCCCGTGAAAAAGGTTCAAAAATAACTTCGTCTTCTAATTGACTAATGTGAGACCTAGCAGCTTCAGACAAATTAATCCTCTACTTGCTGATGCCTATTGTTTGGTCCACACAACCAATAGAATAATGAGATGATGATGGAAGAGCCTGAAGCTTATCCTTGTAATTAACACAATCTTCTCAAGCTGATGCACACATGAGTCAAGAAGATAACACTTAGCACGAAGATCTTCATTCTCACTACGAAGCTGAGTGTTTAAGGTAAATTATTCATAAAATCTACTTTTCCACCTGACTGAAGAAGAAGAAAAATGATCACACTCACTCAGCTTTTTCTTCAATAGTTCCAATAGATCGTCAATGTGAGAACACTTCTTATCCATGATCAGAGTCTTTTCATGAGCTTCGCTAGCCTTCATTGAAGTAAAATTCTTAGTTTCCTCCTGCTGACGAAGCATTCCGACCATGCTTGACTGTTGGTGTTGAATAAGGTTATTTTGTTCAGCACAAAACTTTTTTAGTTTGCGACAGAATATTGAGTATCCTTTAAAGCCTTTGTCTATCCAACTTCAAGATCATGAATACCAAGTAATCTATACTTCAAGCGAATACCTAAGCATACTGCCCATTCATAAACGTGAAGAGGAAGATAGAGCGAACACATATACACACTAATAGATTCAAGATCAACTAAGCTACAAACTATATCCTTGTCCAAAGATTCAATATTGTAGCCCCCAGGTACACATTTGCTACGAGGGTATATCACAGAAGGAGTTGGAGATGATGAGGAGGAAGGAAGTTTCCATCCAAGGCATAATGGAATAGATGCTAGAATAGAAAAACGATCAGCAGAAATAAGCTTAAAATATTCCTTGGACATGGCCTGACTAGCTTCACCCAACTTAATAGGACAAAATGAAAAAGCATACATATACCCAGGATGATCATAAAAATGAACATTAGATCCCAAATAGTCGAGATTTTTCAAAAATTTATGATCAACCAAAATATCAAAATCATGCAAATAAATAAATACGATAAGCACGTTCCAAAGTTAACAGCCATAATAATACAAACAGTAAAAATATACATAAAAATACTATTATTAATTAAAAATAAAATCCATAGTACTAAGATCCACTTACATTAGAGGAGGAAACAGGCAAAGTATGGACAAGGGCAGCAGAATCCTCCTTATCCGTATCCTGAGTGGAGCCCTCAATGCTTGCATTGACTTCAGTATTTGCGTTGGCATCAGAATTATCGTGAGGCTCAGAAGGTTGAGAACCGAAGGGAAGATCCTCAAAATAATCAACCTCGCACTTTTTTAATTCAACCACAGAAGGCAAACAAGGAGGGCGACGAGGTGAGACAGTATTGCATAAGGATCGCCGCCATCAGAAATACTACGGATGAACCCTTTGTTAAGAATAACCTTCTGTTGCTCCAGCACCTTCTTGGACTTAGCCAGTTTAGGCAAATTATGAGCCTTCACTATAGGTTTCAATCTTCGCAGCATAGGCAGAGTGTCGCAGTATCCAACATTGAGAGCATAAGTTGAAATTTCTTCAAATAGAGCTTAGAAAAACATCGTCTTCACTAGCCGATCAACAAAGACCTAAGGGTACCTAGGCGAATCATGAACATTCATCCGCATCTCCTCCAACTCAGAACGCAACGTATCAGCTTCCTTCTCAGCAGCTAAAGCACGCTCCTCAACTAACCACGCTCTCTTTTCAGCAGATCCAACAGATATATTTAAAGTGGTGCACTTCCTTTCAGGTGCCTACCCTTTTTCCAAAAGCGAACCATCTTCTTTAGCAGACTTGGCAACTCGTTGGCTAACGTGTTGTGGACTCTCACCAACCTTATTTTAAAAAGTATGGAAATTAGTTATCGTTATAAGGAAACACAAAATTAAAACCACACATAAATACTTAAAAAACATACCACAACTATTGTCTCATGGAGTAACAGTTTGAATAGCGTAGCATGAATAGTTCCTTCCACCATTAAGTAATGGCTTTAAAGTAGGGGCTTAGAGTGAGAATGGTTGATGTGCCCCCTTTTCTTAGGAGGCTACATAGTTCTTGGGGATCCATCTGTTTGATCTTTTCTCACTCTTTTGAGTGAAATGTTAGTGAGGTTATGAGTAACGATCTCCACCCCCTTCTTTAACGATAGCCGCAAAATTTATTATCTGGGAGTCAGCTTCGACAACTTCTCCAGAGAGACAATAGTTGAAGTGTTATCCTTGGTTTGAATAGCCATGGATTTGGCCTCCTCTTCTTCGACATCAGAGAAAAATGTTTTCTTAACATGGATCTTATTTAAATATATATCAGCATTTCAGTGTACAAAACAAGTTAGGCAAACACGCAACGATTATCGAACAATGCGAACAGCAAAGGAGAAAAATAAAGACAACAAGGAGAAATAAAAAATAGCGACAAGAAAACACCTTCGCTCAGAGTATCAGCATGGCAAATATACATCAAGTGTTCACTGAGTGCTAATACAACACCGGACCCAGGAATAAGACAAACCCCAACGGACTCAGGAATAAGACAAACCCCAACCTAAAGAAGTTTTGATTTAATAACATTGTAGTTCTACACTGGAAAATCTTGTTCATTCCCATTACTAGGTTTAAGAAAGTAAAACTTTTTATGCCACACTCTACAGTTATTAGGAAATCCAATGACGAACTCAACAATTGGGATAATTGGGTATAGGGTGAATTTTTTATACGAGTTTTTCACCTTGCAAAGCTAATAAAGGCTACAGAATAGGGCAATTGGAAAGACACTTGAGCCATTTCGCACACATGATAAAAGACAACAAAAATGGAAACATCCTTAGGGTGGAGCTAAGATAAAGTGACAAGGTAATGTAAGAGTAAGTCTAGAACATGCTTCGGTTAGGTAAAAATAAGTCCAAACTTGAGATAATCTATGTAGCGGGAGATGAAGCCAGAAGGAGGGTGACAACACTTTTAGATGGCTCAGGGGCTCTAAGCTCATACGAAGACAAAAAGTGAAAATTATCTTTAAGGTTTTCTAAGTAATAATCAGACAAAAATGCAACTAACGATAGAAGAAATGGTGGGTTGGTAGGAATCCTCCCCGGAGTCGACATTGTTAACAGCAACATCTTTTACGAAAAATTCTGTAATACTAGAGATACATATTGAGGTAGAGGGAAGTCCTAAGATCTAGATTAAAAATTTAAATCAGAAGTCATAGAAGGAAAAAATAGTATATTTCGGCTAAAAGTGAAGAAGAAGAAGAAGATAACATATGCTAAAGAAAAATAGAGAAGAAGGAAACCAATAGGAGAATCCCTACATTAAGGTCCAAGAACAAAGCTATTGTAATAGACATGACGTACAAGCACACAAGTATAAGAATTGCTCTACGAAGAAGGAATATTAGGAAAAAGAAAACTTACAGTTTGATGAAGAACGGCTAAGAACTGGAGCAATAAAAAAGATAGGAAGAAGATGAAGAATCCGGAATTTAATGCACAAAACTGAAAAGGTAGGAGAAGTAAAATCAGACATGAAAAGTAATGATGATTGCCTGACAAAAAATAGCTTACCTTCTTAGGAATACGAGAAACCGGCGGAATATAGGTAGACAATACACCGAATAGTGATAGAATTAAGTCACAAAAATTGATGCACTTATAAAGGAGAAGATACAACAGCTAGAGAGAGAATTTCAGAAAAAATACAATGATCATGAGGAGGAAATCTCAGTTATATAAGGACAAATATCAAACGGCTAAGTTGGTTACAAGTATAGCAAATATGAAGAAAATTCAAATTCAAAATTCAAGATTTAAAACACAAACAACATTGCATTTGTAGCCAAGAAGTGAGTAACACTTTGCGAAGACAATCTTAGTTATATTAAAAGAAAACATTTTATTAAAACTTCAGAAGTTTGCGAAACAACAGTCATCACTTTGTGTTTACTAGTTTTCATGGCTAGGGGGAGGGGATTGTGGTGTATACATAGCCCATAAGCTAGAGGCCGCTAGCCTTTAGGTCCAGTCCAACTCTCGACCACAACTAAATAGAGAAGGAATGCATAATGATTTGGCCCAATGTCCAAGTCAAATACGAACTGATAAATGCAGTGTCAAAACTAAAAACATTCAGCCATGAACCGAGAAATATGGAGCCACTATCTACACTTAGCGACAAACCGAGAATATAGTAATCACGATTGAACCATGATGTCATCACAATCTTGGACCCTAGTAAATCGGAGCCACGATGATGATCGCCTATGAATACAAGGATAGCAACACTAACTAGGGAAAGTGAGACTACACTGAGAAATTCTAATTCTCTAAGGAAAAGACTAACTTGATTGTTAGAGTGGTTTCCCTGGAATCACTTCCTGGATCTGTTTTGCAGGAGAGGATATTTCACGGTGAACGGAGGGTATTTTACTTGGTTAGATAACCACATCAATCCATAGTACTAAGTTAATTAATCACACAAAATGAAGGTAGAAATAATTTCATAATCAAAGAATTTTGCACAACACTACATCATCTATTAGGTGACACACTACAATAATCTACTTCATAGATCATCTTCATATGAATAAAACCAATGAGGAAAATAAAACATGTCATGTCATTTCCATATCATATAACCACCATTTGATAACTTTAAGAAGTGTTACATATAATAATCAATAAAAAATGAAATCTTTAAACTATTCACACAACCCTACTTGTATTGGGCACATAACAAAATAGATGAAAATCAAGACACATACCAGGAACAAACCCTCATTCAACAATCATTCCCAAGGAATGTAACAGTGACAATATGATCATGTTTGTGTAGTTTGGAAGATGAAAAATTACCACAATTTTGTTTCATGGTAGTTCCCTCTATGGTGACATTATCATTTTCCTCTTGCTTCTCCATTAAGCCTTTATGGGAGACGGAGTTCAAGGTTTTTCGTGCTTGGAATATTGGAGGAGCAAGGAAATGGAGATGAAGAAATTTTGGTCTTAAATGGTGGAGGGCGCCGTATTAGGAAAGGAATGCCTTTCCAAAGTGTTTTGGGCTTTTTTTCCAAGTCTGGCACATAAATGTATTCTCCTGCCAGGCTTGCGACATTGCAAGGGTCGTGCAAACGTTAAGTTTAGGTCTTCACTTGGGTTAACATCGGCCCAATAGGCTCATTTTCTAAGAATGTGTAAAATTGCATAATGGTTGGTAAAATATCGGTGTTCACGTAGTGTGAGCTGACGTATCAAGCTTAACCGGATAGGCATTCTTATAATGGGCCTGCGAGTGGACCAAATGGCCCATTTCACAATCTTAAACGAATTAACTTTCTATTCGTAACCTGATCAGTACAAGCGATGTTATGTGCAACATCGCTAACAAGGGTTTCCAAAGATTTCTAAAATGGAAATTACATATTCAACGTCAGTTTTAGCCAGTGTTATTCGTGGAGTTCATGTATATGTTTGACTTCACAAATTAGATTCTGTGAATTTTAAGAAGACCGGTATTGTGAACCCACACACAACCGTGACGAGATATATATGTCGATGGTCGGTTATATCCGATTCTCAGTTACGAAAGCAATCATGTTACACTAATAATGTGATGATCATTAATATTTCAATATTATCAGCTATTTTAGAGCATGTAATATCAAATGTTATTCGAAACATGTACATATCAATTATACCATTTGAACGAGGGTATTCCGGTTAAATCAAAGAACAATGAGTCCAACTATAGAAGCAATAATTTGAACAGTAATGGTTAAATAGTAAAGATTGTCGAGTGTCATGTATAGGCAACGTTACTAAAAAAACATTGACATCAGTTATGAAAATTAAGTCCGGTTCTCCTGTTATCGCCATAAACAATCAATCTTCCACACAAGTATTGTTTTGAACAATACTTATTCAATTGTTAACATTGCCGAGGGTCTTGGATAGGAAACGCTAATGGGAAATATTTGATTCCAGTTATATAAATGAAGAAGGGTTCTTCTATTATCCCCCAAGAATAGTATCCTACCACACAAGTAATCTTTTGAACATTGATTGTTTAATTGTCAGGTTTGTCTAGGGCTATGTGTAGGCAATGTTACTTGAAACTATTTCATATCAGCATTTGCAATTACGTAGGGTTCTCCCATTATCCCTGAGAACAATCAATCCTTACACACAAGTAATGTTTTGAACTGTACTGGTTCAATTGTCAAGATTATCGAGGCCCTGGAGTAGCCAATATTACCCATATATACTTGACATAAATTATAGCAATGAAAAAGGGTTATCCCGTTATCCCCAAGAATAGTAAGTCCTATTACACAACTAATTGTTTGAGCAATAATGGTACAATCATCAAAATTGTCGAGAGACAAGTATAGGCAATATTACTAGATAAATTGATATCAATTATAGAAATTACGGAGGGTGCTCCAATTATCTCCATGAACAGTCAATCTTTTTCCTTTTAATTTGACTTTCAATTGCCCAAACATTCAACCGTGGTACACAAGTAACATTTTTACATAGACATGTTTGACTGCTAACATTGTGGATATGTGGTTATAGACAATCACATTCAAGAATGGGAAGTAATGATTTGTACAACTTCCTCAATGTTATCGATCTGAGGTACGCTAATGAACCCCTAGAACAATAGCTCCTGGTTAATGAATATCTTTTACATTATTTTATCATTGAATATGATAATTTAAAATATTTAGATATCAATTACCCTGGACCTTGCATTTGGGCTACTGTGTTGTTTATGAATTTGGGATGAAAAATTATTTATGGCGCATTGCAATA
>JAULKJ010306712.1:0-11212 GCA_032355405.1 Rubia balearica | reverse complement strand
TGCTTTTTTAGCCTCCCCCCCCCCCCCCCCGTATAAATGCTAAACATGGCTAGATTCCAAAATTGTACCTATGTTTAGATGCTAGTATCCCCAAAAAATGTAGCCTTTGGCTGATTTTCATATTTGTTGAGTGGTGGAAACACCAGTTTATGGATCAGACAACTCCATCTTCGGATCAGAACAAATGCTCTGGTCCTATTTTTCTTTCTTTCCATTATGAGATGCACCAGTACGTGGATTCAAAAATCCACCTTTGTTCCAAACGAATTGATTAGCAACATCCACCTTTGTTCCAAATGAACTGATTAGCAGCACCAGTTCGGCACTGCACATCTGCAAAAAAAAAAACCTATCAGCAGCATCCATTCCATTAACTCTTATGTTAGGCACATTCAATATATCAAGATGTAGAAGACCCCTAATTCTTTGATCTAAATCAGCATACGTGAGAATTTGTGATTGAAGATTTTTTTTGGTCAGCCTGTTTTGCTAGTGCATCCGCTATCTGGTTTCCCTCTCTCAAAACATGGGTGAGCTGGAATTCAGATAAGGAGTTGTGCAGTGTATATGCAGTGTCAATATGTTTCCATGGAGAATTATAGGGTTCATGAATGCATTGAAAAACTTGAATATTATAAGTTTCAATGGAGAACTGATTCCTATCCAAAGTGACTGCGATTTGGAGACCTCTTTGGACAACAAGTAGTTCAGCATGAAAGGAAGAAATAGCTAATGCAGAACATGTGTATGCAGCTATAAATAAACCTTGGTGATCCCTAATGATAACTCCAATTCCACAGTGAGGTCTTCCTTTAAACTAAGAGGCATACGCATTTATTTTAAACTGACAAGAAGGCCTATTCTAATGCACCAACCTAATCTTAGGTTTTCTCCATATGTTTAGTTCAGAAATAATTCCATTATCCACCCAAAATTGATCTGCTTGATTAAGTGAAACTGGTGGTCTCTTATAAAAAGCCAAAAATAGGTCCTCTTTGATGAGCTTCATAATGTTTACATTGTCAGGTTTAATTTCATCAAAAATGAAACTGTTTCTAGCTTACCATAGGTGCCAGGTTGCAAATGAGTGTAAGATGTTGACCAGTTTAGTATGTACAACATATGCACCCTTGTAGGACCAATAAAATGCCAGTCTATCAAAAATTGATGGGAAATCAAGGGTTGTGATACTCAAAATTGAGTTAACATGAAACCAGATCAATTTAGCAAGTGTACAGGATTTGAAAAAATGGGAAAGTAAATCCAAGTTGTGACACATAGGGCATTTGGAAGCAAGTGATATTCTAGAAAAAACCAAAATATCATCAAAAGGCAGTATGACATTGACCAACTTCCATATGAAAATGCATATTTTCTTTGGTAGATGTGGATTCCAAACCTGCTTTAGTGATCTTAACCTACCTCTTTGTCTGGCAATGATGTGGTGTCCATATTTGAAGGAGAAATTCCCATTCATTGCTAGCTTCCACACCATCTATCTTGTCTTTCCAGGCATAGTTTTGAATCCTGCAAAAAAGTTTAGGATGTCAGGGCCGGGATGGTTTAAAAGAGGCATGTAAAGCCCTTGTTATTTATGAAATCATCCACTGATAGGTCACATGGGATTGCATATGGTGCAGTCTTATCAATCAGAGGGCCAAAGCCTGTCCAGTTAGAGGTTAGAAAATTTGAGAGTCCATTTCCAATTAGAACCTTATGGAAACTTAGCGCCAGAGTGTCCATTTTCAGGATTCTCTTCCAGTTCTATGAGTTTCTCTTATTGTGTGGCAGTGACTATAGAAATTGACTCCAAGAAGTATTCCCTAATTGGAACTTCCACCAAAGCTTAATAGAAAAGGTATCAATAATGTCTGCTAATTTTCTTAGACCTAAACCATTTTGATCCATGGGAAAGCATATCATGTCCAAAATAATCCAAACCTTTCTAGGTCCATTCCGACCTTCTCCCCAAAAGAATCTGGTAATTTTCCTTTTAAGAGTGTTCACTATGGACTTTGGGGGCTCCATGACATCCCACAGATGATGTGGGATAGAGTACATGATAGATTTTGATAAGAGTTAACCTAGCAGCTGCACTTAACCATGTATTTCTCCAATTATTAAGTTTCCTATCATAGGTTTCAATTAGGGGCAAGAAATGAGCTGCCTTAGTTCTTCCTCTGAAAATAGGACAACCTAGATAATTGAAAGGGTAGGAGCCAGGTTTTACTTTCAGTTCATTTTTATGAAACATTCCTGAGATTTGTTGGAAGATTTCCTAATAAAATAGTTACTCTTATCATAATTGATTTTCTGCCCTGAGGTGAGTTCAAAGATTTCTAAAAAAGCCTTTAATCTAATAACAGTGTTTCTTGTAGCTTCGAAAAATAAGATTGTATCATCTGCATAGCTAAGATAAGAACAAGGAATTGTACCAGCAGGTAGATCAAAATGTTTTAATTTCCCATTAAGAAAGCAAAAACGTAAGCTCCTTGAAAAAGCTTCAGTAAAAAAATTAAAAAGGATAGGTGAAAGACGGTCTCCCTGTTTGATACCTCTTGTAGGTTGGAAGAAACCTGCAGCCTTACCATTTATTAGAATAGAGAACCAAGCTGAAGAGAGGTTGGAGATGATAATGTTGATAAAAGTAACCTAGAATCCAAATTTTGCTAGAACAGCAGCTAAAAATGACCATCTAACTCTATCAAAAGATGTTGCTAAATCTAACTTTAGGGTGCAGTTTGGTGAACCAGTTTTATTGTTTAAAAATCGTATTAACTCCCTAAGATGGATGACATTATTAGCTATTTCCTAGCCCTTAATGAAAGCAGATTGATTCCGAGACACTGATTTAGGCATCAGTTTGTTTAATCTGCTAATCAGTAGCTTGGTGATAAATTTTGTTAATGAAATTAGAAAGTGAGATAGGTCTATAATCCGAGAAATTTACAGGGATGTCGATTTTAAGAATAAGACATATCCATGAGCTGGAAATACCAGGTGGCATTTTCCCTCCTTTCATGAATTCCAGTGTAGCTTCCAAGACATCAGTTTGGATTATCTCCCAACTATATATTTTTTTAAAAAAGTTGTAGATCAGGTCCTGAGGTTCCATTTTGATTTAAAGAAAGCACAGCTTTTTTTTAATTCCTGAATTGTTGGTTTGGCCAGTAATAAGAGGTTGTCCTGAGTTGTAACTAGGTTTGGAATCTGGCTAGTGAAATGCCTAAGAAACAAATTAGAAACAACAACTTCCTCTTCTTGCATCAAATTCCTATAGAACTGAATTGCTTCCTCTTCAATTTCAACATGGTTATCAGTCCAGATTCCCAGTGACTTTTTAATCTTGGAAATATTTTACTTCAGCCTTCTTTGGTTAATAGTTGCACGAAAATATTTTGTATTCTCATCTCCATCCTTTAACCATTTCAGCTTAGCCTTATACTTCCAAAATAGGTTTTCCTCATGAAGGGTTTTCAGCGGGATTGCCTTTTTATGTTTGATCTCTATTAACTCATGTGTACATTGGTTAGCCTCATATATGAATTCCTGCTGACTAAGGCCCTCTTCTGCCGCTTTTATGTTACCATTTATATCCTCAAAACACTCTTTGTTCTATTTTTTCAATTCAATATTCAGTCTTTTTAGCTTCAAAAATAATTTAACCATACCTGTTTCCTGAATTAGTTGTGTCCAGGTAGTTTATATAATATGTAGAAGGTTCTTCTTAGTTGTCCAAACATCTAAAAATCTAAAAGACTTTGGATTTGATGGTATGGAACTGCCTATTGTGAGAAGCAATGGGCTGTGATCAGATGTGTATCTATTAAGAGTATGAATAGAACTATTCAGAAAATTTTGTAGCCAGGTATTTTCTGCTAGACCTCTATCTAGCCTTTCAATTGTGGGTAGAGACCTACCATTTGACCATGTAAAAGTGTTGCCCACAGTGAAAATGTGTGTTAGTTGGTTGGCACTAATAAACTTGGAGAAATCTCTAATGCTTTTTGGTATTGGGTTTGTTAGGTCTCTTATATTCACTGACTGAAGATAATGCATTGAAATCCCCAATAAAAATTAGGGGTCTTGAATTCCTTCAAATCATCCCAAAGTAGCTTCCTATCTTTCCTATTTGTTGCTGCATGAATGAAATATGCATTCATGCTACATGTAAGACTATGATGGGTGATGTTACCCTCAGTGAACTGGGTGATGAAATATGCATTCATGAAGCCTTCATTCCAAAAAAATCCATATGTTATTTACTGTTGAGCTATGTGCATTGTCAAATGAGAGTTTCCTTCTATAAGCATCAACTGTGTCAAAACTATGCTTAGGTTCTAAAACACAAAGCAGATCAATGTTGTGGATCCTAATAAGTTTTTAAGTCTATCCAGTGATGTATCCAAACCCCTCAAATCCCAAATTAAACACTGTAATCCTAGGGCCTTATTGATCATGGATAACCTATTTTTTGCATTTTGAAGAGGACCTAAGATTCATTTTGTTCAGCTTGTTAAACAATATCTTTTTCCTGGTTTTGTCCTGATCTAAATTAAAGGACGAGGTACTTACCCCTTCCTATAGAAGCACTCTAGTACTTGAAACATCAGTCTCATCATCCTTTATGTCCAAATCCTCTGCCAATATGCCGAACCTGTTCCTGTGTTGAGGACTAGATGTGGCAGGGGGAATACTGGTCAGTAAGGTCTTCAGTAGGGTTGGGAATCATACCTTTGAGGTCATCTTTGGCATAATCTGTGCCCATAAAAGTAATGAGAGTCAACTGTGTTTGTTCCTGTCTTGGAGGTTCATCCTGGTGTGGATGGTCTTGGTTATTTTCCCCCATTTGATCCCTACCAGTTGCTGATATCGGTGATGCATCATTGTTACTCTCCACCATATTGTTCCAGTAGGTGTTCTTACTTCCAGCTGGTTATTTACTAACTTGTATTCTGTTTATCAAACTCTTTTTGTTTCTAGTTGGGTGAGTTGCCAGAGGTACTATTTGGGTTTCCTATTTTCTTCCAGTTGGCATTTTGGTTGGTTTTAGTATCAAGCTTCGGATTTGTTTTGGGTTTAGTGGCAAGGTGAGGGTTCAGGATTCTACATTTTACCAAATCATGTTCTATTTTCTTACAATGAGTAGAATACGAAGGCAGATTATCAACTCAATATTGTATTTCTCATTCTCAGAAGTAGAACCTAACCTGATAAATCCAGGTAATCGTGTCTGGAGATCGACCTCAACACAGAGCTTTAGAGCAGATGGGCGTGTGAGCTTTTCTGTTGCCAAATCCATCTTTATGAAGTTCCCAATTTGATTACTTATTGCTTGTATTACTTCGACATTGTAGTAGTATAGCGGCACATTGCAGATAGTAATCCAAGCAGGGACAATGGACGATTCTGTGTTGGGCTTGAAGTCTGGGGTCCATCTCAACACTCTCATATTCACTCCATTGAAAGACCAGATGACCTTCATCCAGCAGCACTGGAAGTCCTCTTTGGATTGAAAGTGGATTAAGATATTTTTGAAATTAATTACCCCCAATTGATAGCTTCCAAAAAAACCTATTGTCTTGAAATCTTGTTCAATGTGTTCCATCGGAGGTCTTCCCCCTTGGGAAATTCCCAATCAGAGCATTCTTAGAGTGGGAGGCTAGTTCCGTTATCTACTCTGACGTGAATAGTACTGATGGCTCTTCTTTAAAGGTTATGATTGGGTTGATTTGGGTGGATGGAAATGTAGTAGATATCGGAGGATTCCTAGTTTGGAGTGCTTGTGAGAAGCTTTTAATAGGCTGTACCGCCATGATGGCGAAAACGTCATTGTCGATCGGCGCTTCTGCAGTGGGAGTGGTGTTCAGGGAAAAAGAAAACCGTTACGGTGGTAAAGTAACAGTTGCAGTGGTGATGTTATAGAGAGAGGCGGGAGAGAAAGTTAGAGAGAGAAGCAATAACAATGATCTGATAGTGACATTTTTTGACAATTTTTATACATGTCCTTGGGGTACCATAGATTTGCATCATAGTATACAGTTAATATGTGCAATCCCATGTTGTTATTTGTGCATGCAATACTTACATAGTAATCATATTTAAATTATGATAATGCACAATTCCATGCAAACGAATGTACTTACTTAAAATTTAAAATACATAAACATTATATGGGATACGATGTTCATGGTAACTCAAAAATTCCATATAATTTCCTTGAATATGAAATTGAGATTAAATAAGTGAAGAGAATAAAGGATAATTCAAATTCATTCGATTGTGTGCTACGTTAAGGAAATGACACTTATACATACTCATACCACTCTATACCTAATGAAATTCCGTGTGGAAAAAACCTAATGAAAATTCCGTGTGGGAAAAACTTAATGAAGGGAAAAAAGTACATTTTTCCATTGGAGCACACTCCATCTTTAAAAACCTTACCAAGAAAATCCAGTGGGAACAACCATGAGTAAGGAAAAAAGATTACAATGTATAGCTCCCCTCTTGAGCACATCATTTAATATTTCTCAATTTTCGCATTCCAATCTTGTCTACCAGTTTTTCAAATGTTGATATTGGTAGTGATTTGGTGAAGGCATCTTCCACGTTGCCACTAGAAATAATTCGCTGAACACAAAATTCACTATTCTTTTGTAGGTTGTGAGCGAAGAAGAATTTTGGTGAAATGTGCTTTGTTCTATCTCCTTTCATGAAGCTTTCCTTCAATTGAACAATAAAAGTGGCATTACCTTCAAACAAAGTGGTGGGATCTGTCTTGTACAATTTCAAACCACAAGTTCCTTGAGCATGTTGAATTACATACCTTAACCAAACATATTCTTGACTGGTTGGGAGATTCTAGCATGATTGGAAGAATTGACAACCATTTTTTGTTCAATGGAACGTCAATAGATAGTTATGTTTGTATATGTAAGTATGTAACCTGTTTACGATTGAACTTGGTGGGAATCATATAAGTAACTGATATTTGCATAACCCACGAGGCCATTATCGAGTGACTTAGGGTAATATTGTCCCAAGTCAATTGTACCCTGAGAATATTGAAACATTTGTTTAGTACCGTTCCAATTCCTCCGTGTGGGAAAAGAACTATACCTCGCTAATAAGTTCATTACAAAAACTATATCAGGGTGAGTATGTCTTGCCAAATACACCAAAACCCCAATAGCGCTGAGATATGGTACTTTGGACCAAGTAGTTCTTCAACCTTTTTCACGAGGTCGAAATGAATATATTTTCACATCGAGTGATCTCACAACCATCGACGTGCTCAAGGGGTGCATTTATCCATATATAATTGTTTTAGCACTTTAGAGGTGTAAGAGAACAGGTGCAGAAAATACTATTTTCAAAATGTTCAATCTGCAATCCAAGACAAAAATTTGTCTTTCCCAGACCTTCATTTCGCATTCTATTTTCAAATATTCAGCAGCCTTTTAGATCTCTCTAGGAGTTCCAATCATATTCAGGTCGTTAGTATAGAATGCGATAATAACAAATTCTGACCCGGTCATTTATGAATACTAAAGGGCAGATCGGGTCATTTTGATTACCTTATTTCATTAGATATTCACCACGGCGATTATACCACACACGTCAGGGTTTTTTTAGTTCAATAAATACTGACCCAAATTGATCGAATAAATTTCTCGAGAACTGGAATTACATTCTTTTCCCAATTGCAATCCTTTAAGAATTTTCATATAAATATATCATTATCAAGTGATTCATACAAATATGCAGTTACTACATCCATTAAATACATTTCTGGAGATTCGTTTACTGTCTGATTAAGCAAATAAAGAAAGTAGTTTCCTCCATAACGGAAGAATACGTCTCATCATAATCAAATCCAGTCTCTGGGAAAAACCATGTGTGACAAGTTGTGTCTTATAGCGCATGATTTCATCATTCTCATTTTGCTTTTGCACAAAGACCTATTTATAATAACGGACCTCTCATCTTTCAAATACTTTTTATTTTCCTAAGGAATCCAATTCTAGTTGGATTTTATTCCATTTTGGCCAATCATTTCTATGCCTGCATTCCTCAATAAATACTGGCTCATTATCCCCATTTTCATTCATCATGGCACATTTTGCAGCATATAAAAATTTAGCATCGTTGTCAAATTTGTATCGATTCCATTTTACACTCGACATGATATAGTTAATCGAGAGCTCTTTATTACCGATATTTTGGGTACCAAAATTTTTTCAGGAAGTTCATTTTCATTCATTTCGTAAGATTTTTTTTAATCTCAGAAAATTCTTAAGGATTTTTCACCTCTTTTTGCCATCTGCATTTTTTTGTTCCTTTTTCTTACGGGAGAAATTTTATCTTTGGAACCAATTGGCCTACCCTTTTTTCAATTGTTCATTTATCTCATTTCTAATAGCAGGTTTTCATTTAGGGACATCAATTTTAACAAGAGTATTTACAGCTGCACATGTGATTTTGTCACACGGTTTAGGTTAGTAAAATAATTTGGAAATTGATTTGCTAATCTTTGCAAATGAATCATGCTTTGAACTTCTAGCTCACATTGCCTTGTACGAAGATCAAAATGAGAAGGAGATCATTCACTCCAGCTTATTTCACTCTAGCTTATTTGTTTTACCGGCTGTATTTTCTCTCCTTATAACATTGGGAAAACTGACTCGCTGAAATGACAATCAACATAACAAGCTAAAAATAATCTCCCGTCGCTGGTTTATAATATTCAATATTTGATGGAGATTCGTACCCAAACTATATTCCCACCCTTCTTTGATCCCCCGTCTTTGTGCATTGTGGTGGAGGAATTGGTACATATACCACATATCCAAAAATTATAAGATGAGATATGTTGAATTCCTGACCAAAAACCATTTGTTGGGAGGAAAACACCATTATAATTTTTTGGTCTGATGTTGCACCATGCAATATAGCATGACCTAAGTTGACACTGGGAGTTTAGAGCACCCACAATGATAGTTGACTTAAGGAGCACTTTTTAAGTGTCACATCATCAATTTTAATAAAAAATAGGTAAGAACCAACTACCAACAATGTAATATTTTTTGGCGTGATGTTTCGCCCTGCAATATAGCATAGCCTAAGCTCACATTGGGAGTTTAGAGAATCCACAATGATAGTTGACTTAAGGAGCACTTCTTAAGTCTCACGTCATCAATTTTGATAAAAATTAGGTAAGAACCAACTACTAACAATGGAATCATATTTGAGAATCACTTCTTTAACGCCACTTCACCATTTGTGATAAAAAAATAAAATTTTATATATATTTTATAAAATAGGAATATCATGCAAATTTAAAATTATATTGTATTGACTGTATAAATATTTAAAAAACATGTTTATTTTTTCATCCTAAATAAGATTTTACATAAAATTTATATAATCTAAAATTATCAATATCAAATTTCCTTCCATGGTTGGAGGATGGATGTTCATTAGATTGGATCTATATATTTATAAGCCTTTTTTAATAGTTAGAAGCATTGCTTTTCAGTAAAAGTTTTTTTTTCATTTTAAATTATGATTTATTAAAAATACAAAAAAGTCATAACAAGTGTTAATCATTGATTGGTTGGCCATTTCACATATAAAGAGGTACGAACTCCTTAATTAAGGAGCAACTCTTTATTAAGGAGTGATTCTTAAAACTCCACAATGGTCCACCTTAAATAAGGATAGCTCCTTATTAAGAAAATTGGGTTAAGAAGTGACCATTGTGAATGCTCTTAGATTTCAACAACATTGGTCGCGCAATTAATTGAAAGCATTTAATTAATGATTCAACTAGACCGTTTTGTGTATGAACATGAGGTACATGATGCTCAAAACTAATCCCGATCGACATACACTATAATCATTAAAGATTGAGATGTAAAATCCACCAGCATTATCAAGATAAATTGTCTTAATACTGTGATCAGGAAAATGCACATGTAACTGAATTATCTCCGCAAGTAATTTCGCAAACGACAAATTACAGGTGTATAATAAGCATTACAAAGTGATTTCTTACCACTATGGAGAAGAAAATGAGTAGTTTCTTAAGCCGTTTCTTAAAGTGAGTTGGAAGAGAGAGAATGAGAAAAATAATCCTAATCACCATATAATAGAAATTGTTTGCTTTCTGGATGGTGCTATTAACGGGGGTATTGAAATCATTTTAACTAACATAAACCCAAGTTGTCTATAAATAACACCCTAATATTATGATATGTTATTGAAATCATTTTGACTAACATAAACCTTTTTTATCTAAAAATAACATACTAATATTATATATGCTATTGATTTAATTTTTTACTATATATAATCAATCATAACTTATAATAATATTATAATGTGTTACTAATTTTAATTTTTTACTATATATAATCAATAAATTTTTTTAAAAAATATATAACTTCTTAAAATATAAATAAAACCACAAATATCTCATTGTAACATATATAGAAAATTTAAAGAAACACATAATCTGAAATAACAAAATATTCGGATTTTTTAATACATTGATAGAGTACTTCTAATAGAAATATGTATACATAATATTTTTTATTAACTTATACATGACAAAGTAATGTTTTAGACCGACTAACTGTTAAATGAGGACATTTTATAATTAGTGAGAATAATAACTAATAAGGTCATTTGAGATTTACTTTCATTTATTGTAATGAGATACATATGATTATGGTAGCATTTTAAAATGAATCTCAACATAAATAATTACTTTTAAAATAATTTGAATGAAATATTATAAAAATAATCAAATTTTATTATATTCTATAATTAACAATTTCTAACTATCTCATATAGTTTTCTTAGATGACTAAACTAAAAAAATTAAATAAAATTCCTTGTTTTCAATTTAAATGTAAGAGCATCTCCAATGCAACTTTTAAAATAAAAAAATGTCATTTTCCACATAGGATTGATGGGTTTTAGAATGAAAAATGGTCTCCAATCCAAGAGTTAATTAAATACTCAGTATGACATGGATGACACTTGGAGAGTGAAAGCCTCATTAGAATTTTCGTTTACAGACCCCCACAATGAGGCCGTCAGTTGTCAAGTTACCAAATTTAGATATTTTAATTTTACTTTTAATTATTTTACTATTCCAAATTTTTATGTAATATTTAGATTCCAATTTTAATACTCCCTCCGT
>JAULKJ010306702.1:0-11213 GCA_032355405.1 Rubia balearica | reverse complement strand
AAATAAAACGAAATAGGAAATAACAAAGAAAAGACAATTTTGGAACTAATTTCCAAAATAAGATCAAAATCGGAAAACAATTAAAAATGGTAAATTGCCGTCCCTGCATCACACATGGCTATAGTTTTTGTCTTATTCATAACTCTTCTGTTCATGGTGTTACGCATGTTGCAGCTACGGTGAATTGATGTTTGTTATATCTTCTCCCTTCTTTTAATTAATTTATGGATTTCTCTGATAATTAGTTACTATTCTGATGAGAACAATATTATTGTAAAATATGAATGTGCGATCTTTATTAATGATACAAGAGACCTATATATATATATGCTTCATATACAGAAACACAAGTGGCAAAGGATTCTAACTAAATCATACAAAATATACAAGAATATTCACAAGATATCTCAGAAAATATTACAAATTATCTTCTACAATTACTTATTGAATCTCACTTCTGTAATTGGATAATTAATTTGATTGATGTATAATTTAATTATTCCAAAACGAAAGCTTACATTAAAAGACGATTTTAGTTATTGTAATCATGTTGGGTGTATTCCCAACACCATCATTAAAAAATAGTTACTAAACACTCCATTGTCCTGATATCTTTTTTTTTTTAATTATAACCATCCATGATGGATGGGGGATTTATATTAAGGGACCCCAATCCCTCTTAAAACCAAAACAGATACAAATAGAATAGAGTCTTTGTAATTACATGAGTAAGGGGCTAAGGATGTCAACAAGATTGCATTTCCAAACAACATGTTAAGAAAGGAAATTGTGTCAATATTTGAACAAAACCTAGTGTACAAAATAGAGTCTCAAGAATGATCTCGTTTGTTAGATAATCCCAAAAGATCTCCTCTAATTACCATTTTGAGCTTGAGTGGAGCGGCCAAGTACAAGTGATGTAGCATATTTTGTGTATGTTGGTGTTTCAATCTAGCTAAGAGGTGAGCTGGAGTGTTTTGTTGCCTGTAAACATGCTTCTAAGAGATCTGCTTACCCTTCATCCGTGTTTGTATTTCCCATAATAGTGACATCATTTTCCATGGTGCTGGTTTCAATCCGTTGATTATTTGTGTAACCTACAGAGTCAGTTTCACAAATTAGAGGTAACCAATGATGATCTATGCAGAAATTGACCCCCTGAATGCAAATTAAACATTCTGCTTGAAGAGGACATGTTGCATCATGAATATAGAAGGAGATCATGAGGACAAGTTGGCTGTTAGAATCCCTAATGATGCAACCTCCTATGTTTTCTGTGATTGATCCAAAAGAAGCATCACAATAAATATTGTACCCTTCATCTAGAGGTTTCCATTTGTGAGATTTTATGATCTTCTGTTTCCTAAATCTGAAGTGGGAGACTAAACCCAAAGTTTTAAGGTGTTGAATTTCATGTTCATATACTGGAGGGTTAACATGTAAGATGTCACTGATAATTTGATCCATTTGCCTCTTCATTCCTATGAAAGTAGGTTTATGATTGTCATAAGTTGAAGAGCATCTACTCTTCAAAATGATCCAGCAAATGATAGAGGGGATTATATGCACTACATTCTTTTTAGCTTTTGACATGTCATCAGCATACCAAAACCAAGAAACCAGATCATAGATGTGTTGAGAAGGCATAAATTGGAGACCAGCAATCTGAAAAACATATTTTCGTACATTATGAGACATTTCACGAGTGTTAAAGACATGGTTCAATGACTCATCACTTTTATAACAGAGGGAGCATCTGGAAACATTTGCTATTCCTATTACAGTAAGTATATCATCTAGAGGAAGATATCTATTCAAAACTCTCCACGTAATGAAAGAAATTTTACCTGGAAGAAGGGGATGCCAAACCTTTTTGATTGAGGTAGACTCGGTGTGACAGTTTCTAAGACTTTGAAAAGCAGAGGAGATAGAAAACATACCTGACACAGAAGGTTTCCATACCAGGCAATCATTTTTTCCATAAATAATGGATATAGGGATCTGCAAAAAATTCAGAATATGCTGGGGCAATCCCTGGCTAAGTTCATACATTAATTTTGTTGGATTAGCTTGAAAATCTGCAACTAATAGATAAGGAAAAAGAGGATTATCATATAAAGTCCATAAATCTATCAAACTTCCATTATCAGTCCAGTTAGCAATCCATAAGGAAACCTTACCTTTACCTATAATGATTTTGGAGTTTGAATTAGCAAAATGAGAAAGTTGTGAAATTCTGGTTCAACCATCTGATTTCCTATGGTTTTGTGGGAGTGACCAGATAAATTTAGACCACAAGGAATCCCCTATTTGTAATTTCCACCATAGCTTAAGGGTGAAAGCGTCTACTATATGCTAAGTTTTCCTAAAACTTAGGCCATTTTCTGGAAAAAGGGTAGCTAATCCTATCCCAGCTTCTGCCGAGTCTATTTTTTCCTTCATCTTAATCCCCCCACAGAAAATCCTGAAAGATTCCCTCAATTTTCTCCATGGTGTGATTTGTAGGGCTGCAAACACTCCATATATGTAAAGGAATAGAGCAGAGGGTGCATTTTATTAAGATCATTCTACCTGGAGCAGAAAGGAATTTACTAGTCCAACTTTCAATTCTTGAGTTCAAGTTTTCTAAAATACCTTGAAAATGTGAGTTTAATTTCCTACCATTGTATATTGGAACACCCGAGTATTTAAAGGGAAAATAACCCCTTTACATCCCAGAAAGATCCCTAATTATTTTCAAAGTGACCCTGCTTGCTTTTTTCCCTATGTAGAATGCACTTTTGCATAGTTTGTTTTCTGGCCCGAGGCAATCTCATAGTGCTTCAGAAATTGTATCAAATTTTTGCAGCTCTTTTTTGTCGCCCTTAAGAAGATGACAGTGTTATATGCATATGAGAGATGTGAAAGAGTGAAGTTATGAGATGCGGTTAGAAAGGGGCCCATTAAGTTCCTTGAGAGCAAAGCCTTAGGTCCCCTATTTAGCCACTCAATTATGAAATGAAAGAGAATTGGAAATAGGGGGTCACCATGTTTCAATCCTCTTGTTGCTTTAAAAAATCCAAAAGGGACTCTATTGATTAAAATGGAGAAAAAAGAGGCATGTAAATTACTCATAATGATTTTAACAAAGTGACCATGGAATCCATATTTCAGCAATAAAGAATTAAGCATAGTCCATGCAACCCTATCAAATGCGTTAGACATATCTAGCTTAGAAATCAAATTCAAGGACTGACCAGGTTTGTCTAACATTTTAACTGCCTCTTGCATAACTAAAATGTTATCTGAAATTTCTCTACCTTTGATGAAGACAGATTGCTCAGGAGAGATGCATTTTGGAAGAAACGTCTGTAATCTTTGCACCAAGATCTTAGATAATGTTTTGTTGCAAAAATTGGATAAACTGATCGGTCTAAAATCAGAAAAGGAGAATGGTGTTCTTGTCTTGGGAATTAGTGTAATCAGGGTGCTAGAGAAGGATTTTGGCATGGGGACTCCACACATGAATTCCTTTACTGCAGCAAGTAAGTCATCTTTAATTATGTCTCATGCCCACCGATAGAAACTGCTAGCAAAACCATCTGGACCTGCACAACTATTTTTAACCAAGTTGAAGACTATTTCTTTCAACTCATTCATGTCTACTGGCTGTAGAAGGGATATGATATCCTCATCAGTGATTAGGTTAGGGATAAACCTGCAGCATGATTAGGTTAGGGATAAACTGCAGAAAATGCTGCAGGTTTATCCCTGAAATGTCTAACTGTTACTGAGATAATAAGGTTTTGACAAATAGGACTCCAGCCTGACATATCTTCTCCTGGTCAGTGATGGTGAGACCTTGATGAATAATCTTACTAATCCTTAGCCTAGAATGTTTTTCTTTAACACTATTATGGAAGAATTTTGTGTTACTATCACCCGTATCTAACCACTGCATTCTAAATTTTTGTCTCCAAAAATCAATTTTTCTATTGCAGCCTTATGGTTAGATTTTTTCTAGCTAGACTTAGCTTTTGGTAGTGTTCCAGATTTTTTGGGTGTTTTTAACCTTTGAAGTTTTAAACCAAACCTCAACATTCCCTAGGTGTCAAATTCTGTTTTCCAGCAATTTTGAACAATCTGACCCAAATCTGGCCTCCTAATCCACATTTCCTGGAATCTGAAAGATCTAGGGTGTGAGTTGGGGTTAGAGTTAAGGTTTAAGAGCACAGGTGCATGATCAGAAGCATCCTATTAAGTATTTGGACTGACGATTTGGGAATTTTGTGAGAAGAGATTAGTTTGCTAAGATTATATCTAATCTCTTGCCCACTCTAGCTGATCCTCTCCTAGAATTACACCAAGTGTAAATGTTTCCTACTGTAGGGATTTCAATAAGGGAGTTCCTGACAATGAATGAGTCAAAATCCAATATACAGAAATAGTTCTAATAACATTAAAATCACCAGCCCGAATATAGTTACTATCAATCTGATCAATTAATTTTTCCATTTCACCAAACATTTGTTCCCTCTCTTGTCTTGAATGTTTATCATAAATAGCAAAGAGAGTTAAGCCCAAGCGATTATTGTTGTCAGATATAAAAGACCTGTGAGAACTGTTTATGTTGGATTCCCAGATTACAAATCAATTATTCCTTGTAAAAATCCATGTTCATCCATCAACAGATGAGAGGGAAAATTGAAAGCCTAGCCTTAATTGAAATCCTTGCATTTTTCCTTTATTAGTTTAGTTCTATCAATGTTAATATGGAAATGTTATGCATCTGAACAATTTTTTTGAGTCTGATAAAGGATCCCTCTGTTCCTCTCACATTCCAGACTAAGATGTTAACATTAATTTAAAACTATATTATAGCTTTCAAGCGAGTCATAATTTTGTTAGGAGATTTGAAGAAATTCTTTGCTGAATCAGGGGGCTTATCTGAACAACATTGAAGATCTAGTTTTGCACTTTTATAATTCCCATGTTGCAAATCCACTTCCAAGACCTCCTGGTTTGGTTTATCTGCTGCAGTTTGATCTTGTGTGCAATCCTCCATCCGAGTTAGATCAGGTAAGGCAGAGAATTTATTAGATAGATTTTTACTAAATTGCTTGAGTTTTAGAGACAATTTATCTCTATTTATTGACAAATGAAGATAGTCTTTATCCTGTCTGATGAATGAGTCATCAGTTGTCTTCCAGTTGTTGAAGTTCCTTGGTGTGCTGTCTAACCTCGCAATTTTGGGGGCTGAGAAAGACTATTTCTGATCTTGATTTATGCCCGGTGAGTCTTGGATGACAATATGATGTTTTATAGTAGCCTCAGAGTGTTGACCTGTAAGAGAGTTTTCTGGCAACAAAGGAGCAAACTGGTTTTTCCTGATATGGAGTTGGAGTACTCTTATCAGGCTGGTTGTTCTCCAAAAGATCCTGGGCGTCTTGGAAGTTATCTTCATCATGTGCATTGGTAACATCTTTAGAGTCATTCAGTTTGTGGACAGTGACCCATTTAAGGTTATCAGTGGGGGCATAGAACTGTAGATAGAGTCACTGTTTTCATATCTTTCTTTTTAGCAATGGTGATGGATTGCTGCTTTCTTATGCCACATTCAAAGATCTTATGACCTATCTTAGAACACTTAGTACAATAATGTGGGTGATCTTCATCTTCTCAATATCAAAGAACATTTTACGTCGTAGACCTTGACTTAGGCAAGAAATCAAAGTCTAATAATTGATAGAGTACCACTTGCTATCTATCAATAATCCTAGCCTGATTCTATCAGGGAAAGGCCCTATCAGGCCTATCTCCACACTCAGTCGAATAGTTGAGGGCCTAGAATGGTTTAGGGTTGGAGGATCAGCAAAAATAAGCTCTTCCAGTCTCCCTGCAATAATAGGTATTGAATCTTTATGAAGGATGTAAGCAGGGGGGAAGTTAATAGTGAGCCAGATAGGTACTAAGGAAGGTTCCTCAGATACACCAAAGTTCTTGATCCATTTCAAAACTTTCATATAAGCTCCAACTAAATTCCAGTTACGCTTTATCCAGCATCTCTGTATATCTTCATCATGCTCAAATTAAATAAAGATGTGCCTCCTATCTAGGGCAGTAATAATAACATCACCTTTGAAACCAATTTTTTGAATTGAGTTCTGATGTAATCAAGTGTAGACCTACCTCGTGGAAACTTTCCGGCTAGATGCCTCTTGAAAGGTTCCGATAGCAGCTCGATTTCCTTGTCATCGAAGAGCACATCAATTTCGCTCTTATACTCAGTGGTAGGTTTCATCAACATCGGATTTTCGGATAGAATTGAGGGATTTAGGGATTGAGATTTTAGGGGTTTAGATTGTAGCATATCTTTGTATGAGATGGGGCGGTGAAGGTGCCTCCATGGCGAGTGAAGGTGATCAGAACAGTATGAGAGAGGCGGAAATGTAACCGTTTGTGGAGGTGCAGTTAGAGCGCTATTGTCCTGATATCTTGTTTCAAACAGTTGTATAGCTGGGCACAAATTAAATGTATTGAAGACAAGTGAAGGGGAAAAAACTTGAACGATGAAAAGAAAGATAGGAAAATAAATGAAATCTTTCTAAAACACACATAAAGCTAAATGGAAAAAAAAAATTATAACGCCCAAAAAGGAAAGTAAAAACAACACATTAGGATAGAGTAGGGACACATTATTAATTACTTAATACTATTAATTTGGTATTATGGATGCATATGAAAACCTGACTCCCTTTTCCCATATCCAATTTCACACTTTCTTTTAACATTATTCACTATCTAGCTAACTTTAATCATATATTTGAATAAATGTATAAATAATAATATTGTCATATATGATAATATTGGATTCATTGTAATAAATAATTTCTAGATATCATTTTTTTATATTTTCTGCTATTATATTTAAGGATACACATTAACGGCCAAACATGGGACCTAGGAAGTATTTGAATATAAATATTGTTAATTAAGAGATAGTACTCAACAACCCCAACTTTTAGGGTTCACATGTGAATTTTAATTTCTTTTAAATTTTATGTCTTGAATTTTGTTTTAGGACTAATTTGAGTCAAGGCCAGCTTATCTACAACTCCCTCCATTTTTTTTTTATTGGCACTCTTTATATTTTTTGAATGAATTTTTTTTTATATTTTCACATTCTTCTTTTGATAAATCCTAGATTATTTTGATCCACCAATACAATCTCCTCTACCCATTTTACTTTTAAAAAAATTGTGCTCATTGTTTTGGGCCAATATTTAGGGATCAGGGAGTAGTATTTCAAGTTTTAAAATTAAATTATACACTCAAAAACACACTTTTGTGAAATTTATTTGGCACAACATAAGTATATATACTAACTACCAGAACTCATAACACGGAATTTTGGCTACTCTACTTTTTCACGGTTTTTAATGATGATTTTTGACCATCAATATATCTATCTACATATACTAATTCCACATAAAAATTTAATATTTAAAAATAAATGTTAAAATGAATCTACAATATCTCACATGATATTTTTATCATATATATAATATTAAATTATATTAATGGTAAAAGTTTACTAAATTTAATTTTATAAAAGTAGAGTGGTCAAAACTAGTGGAACGGAGGGAGAGGGAGTATATTTTAATTTTTTTCTTTCAAACCCCATATCAAAAAAATTTTTAAGTTAAAAAAAATAATGTCAAAACCCACAAAAGCACTAATCATTATGCTTTGGCTCGACTTTTGAATATAGCAAAAAACTGAGATAATGTACATTAGTTTTATTGTTGTCCTAAAAGTGCGGTCTTCGTACCCAAACCTAATTGCCATATTAGTCAGAAAGTTATCCACGTAGATTCCACGTCTCAAAGCATATTTAACATTTCATACTCCTTAAACTATTTCCACAGAAAATTAAAATTGATTTAATTATTAATAAATAACTAAAATTACTCACACTATAGTGTATGAATAGTCATTAACGGCTGCATCGCTTGGTAGTTATGAACTTTTACATCGGAACCACCGTCTATTCTATGTTTGGAACTCGAAACATGTGTTTCGATAATCGGGTTGACGATAGATAGCTCCGAAAATCTATTGACGTCGGTACACTACAAGAAATTGCACCTTTTACCTCTATTCGGCATGGGTTTTAATCTCGATTTTTAGCCATAAAAACGAGGTAAATACAGCTTTAGTAAAAGTATATTTTTTACCGCGGTTCAAAACAGAGAAAAACGAGGTAAAGTTTATTTTACCTCATTTTGATTGAAATAAACCAAGATAAATAGTCAAGAGTCAACATTCCTACAGTCAAAGGACTGAGGTCGGTCCATAGATAAAGGCAGCCGATTGGGCAAGAATGGTAATGACGTTGTGGTAGACGATATCGCTAAAAATGGGTGCAACATCGTGTATGAGGATAGCCGAAGTATGATGTTAATGTTACCGACTTCGGCGATTTTGTTTTATAACTGAAGTTTTGAAACTTGGCAAAGGATATTTGTTACCTCCATTTTTATGCAAATTAACATGACTAAATATAATTTTGATGATCCCTTTGCCAAGCAGAAAGCATAGTCGATAAAGTGGCAGCTCTATCAACACGACGTTGTTTAAATGAACAGAGGTCGCACGTAATGGAGAGACTAGGGTTAGATTTTATATGCTCTAGGAGGAGCTTGCGATGTAGAAGGTTTGATATTGATGTGCGGACCTAGACAAGAAGTCATTTTAAATAAGCGACATCGCTCCATTCTTGGTACCATCGAGAACCCATTACGAACATGCAGCGATATTTCTCAATGTTTATCGAGTCAACTGAATGGTAAATTATATAGGTGTGACGTCCGCTCTTTTGTAAACAAATTTGAAATTTACTAAAATGTAGACCCGATGTCGAACGTCCTTCAGATTGCATGTAACTACCCCGTGCATACACTACGAGAATAATGACCTATTACTTTGCCCCTTTTACCTCCTTTTTTTGTTAGCACCAAATAACAAGGTAAAAAGTTCTTTTACCTCGCTTATTTTTTTTGAAGTAAAAAGTTTTTTAACACGGTTTTAAGAAAATTGAGGTAAATAATTGATTTTTTACCTTGGTTGTTATGGGAACCGAAGTAAAAGGTAAATAAACCGAAGTAAATAATGTTACCGGAACATGTGCGACGTCGCACATATCGTTCAAAGCAGTGGACCAATTTTGCATAAATTGTCGTTTGCACTAACATGGGTTCCGATTGACTATCAAAGTCCCAAGAATGTAAAAGATAGGAAACAAAGTATTTGACACTGTTAGGGAAAAATGAAAACAAAAGATGGTGGTTTTAAATCGTAGAATTATAAAAATGGTTTTATAAAATCATGCAAAAATCAAATAGCACATATACACAGTCAATTATATAATGTTCAAATAATATAGTTAGAGAATTTGAAAAACACTGTCATAAAAATATCCATACAAGTTTTACATAAATTAAAATTTGAGATGTCTAAGTTCCAACAATGGTGAAAAAACAATAATGTCAATCACCACAGACAATGATAACCATGAAGATGATTGGGCCCCCAACATATAGCACCTTGAAGAACAAAGTGTCCCCGATGCGTAGGTTGTTTCCCTTTAGGAATTTGCCAAAACACTTTGGGGAAAGAGCCTTGATCATACCTTGCCCCGAGTAAGTCATACTCCACTCTGTCCCGTAGCACCAGCACTATGGGAATTTTCTCAGTCGGCAAGAGTTGTACAATGTCACAAGGGATGTAATGAGTCACAAAAATATTTAAAATTATAAATATGCATATATATATATGTATGCGTGTGTGTGCATCAATAAATAAAAATTATTTTAAAAGCATTACCAATGTAGGGGTTTTCTCGAAGTTCTGTTGCTTGAATGTGCAGTGGAAATGTGGGCTATAAAAACCATCGTATGATGCTTGACTTTGAATAAAACAAGCTCCCGGGGACAACGTTGTGTGGTGAACTGTATGTAAAAAAATAAAAAGTATTTAGTTGTCAAATTTATGAAGTAAGAAGATGTGTTAGGTAGTAAATATATATATGTACGTTGGTGAAACACCTGAAAAAATGATGGATTAGACGATCTTTTGCTAGCCATCAGTACTGCATCAAACCAATGGGATGGCCAATATGTACATGCTATTTCACAAAGTAGTCACTTAGACCGACGACGAGACCGAAACAAGACTGAATTTGCATATGCATAAAAATTATACTATTAGATGCCCATTTGCGACGTTGATCACAAATTGTTAAAGCTAAAGAACACCCGATAATAGTGTGACATCACAAAATTAAAGATAAGCTACTGAAAATAAGAATATACGACATCGCACTATAATCACTTAACCAATTTTTGGAGGACAGATGATCGACGTCGTATGTATCAGAGGAAGTTATGGGAAGAAACATATAGAACCGGAAAAATTGAAGCATAATCAACATCATATTCAAAAAAAAAAAAACCTTGCCAACATACAAAAACATTGTACCTATGTTCAAACTCAAAGAAAGTGCACACTGTCATAGATCTGAGGCAAAACTAGATAGTCAAAAAATCAAAACACATTCACAGACCACAGACCTGACATTCTAATGTAAGAATTGAAAAGGTTGGGTGTTAGGATATAGGAAGGAACAAACCTTTTTCCTGAGTACTAAAGATGACAAGGAAACTGGAGACTGTCGAAATTCGCGGGATACTTGTGAGTAAATGGTTGAACTGATTTTCAGGATCCTTTTATTTATACCCTTTACAAACGTCGTCGTTTCAAACCATTGTGTTGTCTGCCTCAATGTATGCAGCGTCAGACTATTGTCGGTTCAAGCAACATGGTTTCCCCAAGGGCAATCTCAATGTACCTACCACATTGGAGCCCAACGCTAAGCCATCGACCTCCACAGCTGGCCATCCTTCCCCCGCCACTCTTGTCACATAGTCCTTGATGAAGTTTATTATAGTTTTGAGTATTCAAAAAAAACTGTAATTCGAATTCATTTAATTAACTCAATTTATTTTTTGCATAACTGAAACACAATGACTGAGCCATGCTCTTGAAGGATGTGGCTGAGACAAAGGCATTGGTGCATCACACAAACTCCTGCAGATGGCTACACCGGGGCAAGAGCCACATGCCACTTAGGAGGAGGTGGGCAAGGAATATGATGAATTGGTCACTGATGACTA
>JAULKJ010306692.1:0-11215 GCA_032355405.1 Rubia balearica | reverse complement strand
AACCACGCCGAATATGTTCAGTTACGAGCTTGTATCAGTACCAGATGGTTATGCTAGCATACCAGAAACGCCATGAGTAGTCGATCTAATTGTACGGTCCAGTCAATACCGTTCCCCATCGATCTAGACTGAACTCCAATCACGTTGGGGACCCCTATAAACACAGACAAGTAATCAAGTATCATGCAGTAAAATTTGACAAAGAAAGATAAAGTACAAGTCGGTTATCCACATATAATTAGTAATTAATTTCACATAGTATCACAATAATTAATCACAGTATGATAAAGTACACGATGTGCTTAATTATTATGAAACAAAATAATAAACATGAAAAGACCATAATATTTATAAATATTCCGTGCATTATATAAATCTCTCTAATAACACATTTTAAATAACAGGAATAAAATAGCATGCAATCATGAATTTTAATTCAATTCGTGGTAGGGCGATGAAAACACTCACCAGATTGAACGTAGTTTCACTGTTTTGAAATTAGTACAATTCCATCGTTGTTAAATTTCTCTTATTTTATTTGTAAGAAAGAAGGGGAGAGGGAATGCTTTCTTCATAATGGATTTTGAAGAATCAATACATCTACCCCAGTATTTATAGTGTTGTTTCTAGGATTTTTCAACTTACTTGGCCGACTTGCCTGTCCTTTAGGCACACGGTTCAAGAAATGGTTGCAAAATCCATATCCACATTATTATTGTGTCTTGAAGAAACATTGAGGTGGGGTTGACAGCCCACCCCATTTTACCACTATTTATTTATATTTTTTCCTCTAATTTATAATTAATTTTAATTATGAAGTATATATACTTATATTATATATTTTTTGTTATTTATCCTTTTTTATTATTAGTACTCTTTTTTCTTTCTTTACATGGGTGAAAAATTGTCAATATTTTATTTTCAATTGTAAGTTCAATGTTACAAGATTTTATTTCCAAATTTCAACAATAATATAAATATTTAATTAATAACTCAAATTTTATAAAGTTTTTTACTTCAATTGTAATTCAAATGTCACGTGAATTTATTACAAAATCCTAATAATATAGTAGATATTTAATTTGTGACTGTACTGAATTTATTATTGTTGTTAATGTGCCTGTTGTATTTCTTTCTTTCTTCCTATTTTAACCCATATTATTGTTCATTACCTGTTTCTTTTTGTTCCTTACCTATTACTTTATGTTATTATTATTCGTTTGAATGAATACTAGAATAAATCCAACAATTTATATTATTTTATTATTATTATTATTTATTTTCTTATTGTCTATTTATTTATTTGATTTCTTTTCATTGTAGGTAAAAGTTTTCTTGTAGGGTTGATCTTCAAGTTATAAGAAGTAGTCGAAGAAGACAAATAAAAGGGTACGATTTCTGGTTAAGCCTTTAATATTACATATGTACTGAATTCATTAAGCTAGGGGGTTCACATTTTGACCAACGATAAAGTCCTTCCTAATGATCATACTATCGTGCCCTGCCTTGATTTTTTTCCTTGTAAATCGCGAAAATCTCATAGGAGTCATTTTGAATCTTCTCAAGCTCTTGTAGTTGTAGCTTCTTTTGCACACCGGTCTCATCCAAATTCATATTGAATCTCTTAATAATCCAATATGCTTTGTGATCTAGCTCAACTGGTAATTGACATGGCTTTCCAAAGACTACTCGTACACTGACATACTAATTTGAGCCTTATAGGAAATCCTATATTCCCACAATACGTCATCTAGATGAATGCTCCAATCCTTCCTAGTTAGGTTGACTGTTTTCTCAAGGGTAGATTTAGTCTCTCGATTGGAGACCTCGACTTGGCCATTTGTTTGTGGGTGATAGGGAGCGGAGGTTTTGTGAGTCACTCCATACTTCTTCATCAATGCCTCGATTGTGAGGTTACAAAAGTGGGTCCCCCGCTCACTAATCACGGTTTGGGGAACCCAAACCGGGAGAAAATGTTTGCTTTCAAAAATTCTGCCACTACTTTTAAATCATCGGTCCTAATGGCCTTTGCTTCAACCCACTTGGACACATAATTGATGACAAGCAAAATATAAGTGAAGCCAAAGGAACCAGGAAAGGATCAAATGAAATTGATTCTCCAGACATAAAAAATTTCACAATACAAGATCCTTGCTTGTGCCATCTCATTCTTTTGGGAGATGTTGCTTGTTCATTGACATTTGTCTTGAGTTGGAAAAAGTGATAAGCATGTTTCATCATACGAGGGCAATAGAGTCCAATTACTAACACTTTCATAGCGGTCCTCTTAGCACCAAATTCCCACCAAGTGCAAGAGAGTGACAAATATTAAGAATTGAACTAACCTTATTCTCTTGGACACATCTTTGGATCATTTGATCCAAAAAATGTTTCCATAAATATGGATCATCCCACACATAGTATTTCCCTTCGCTTCTTAACCTATCCTTTTGGGTTTTGGAGAAATTTGGGGTAAATTGGTTCGAGTCAAGAAAATCCACCTTGTGGGCATACCAAGGATGAGCTTCCTTAACGGAAAACAAGTTCTCATAGGGGAAATATTCCCGAATAGATTCTCTCATTGGCTTCTCTATAGTGGTTTCCACCTCATAAGAGGACACCAATCGACTCAAATGGTCACGCACTATATTTTCACATTATTTCTTATCCCTCACATCTAAGTCTAACTCACTCAACAGAAGTATCCATATAATTAATCTAGGTTTGGCTTCCTTCTTGGTCATGAAGTGGCAAAGAGCTGCATGGTCTGTAAAGACAGTGACTTTAGTGCCGAGTAGGTATGGCCTAAACTTTTTAAGTCGAAACACTACCTCCAATAACTCTTTCTTTGTGGTGTAGTTGAGTAGTACGTCATTAGAAGTTATTGAGGAATAATATTTATGACGTGTGGTACTCTCTTAATATTTTGACCTAGAACTGCACCAATGGTATAGTCACTAGTATCAGACATCTCAAAGGGGAGGGTCCAATTAGGTGGTTAGGTGATAGGGGCGGAAACAAGCATTGCCTTTAGAGTATCAAAGGCTTCTTGGAAATATTTATCAACCATAAAATCCCCCTCTTTTCGCAACAACTTGCACAAAGGGGAGGCGATCTTAGAGAAGTCCTTAATGAAATATCGGCAAAGACCCATATGATCTAAAAATGACCAAACTTCTCTAACACTCGAGGGGTAGGGTATGGTAGGGATTGGATTGTATCTACCTTGTCTTTTTCCACCATGAAGTGGCATTTTTTGGAGTTTAGTATGAGATTACTCTCAATGCGTATCTTGAGCACTAGTGATAGATGATCTAAACAACTATAAAAAAAAGTCTGCAGGAATGGTAAAATCATCCAAAAATACATCTACAAAGTGCTCAACAAACTCCAAAAAGATACTTACCATGCAGCTTTGGAATGTGCCCTGAGCCTTAAAGGTATGCGCCTATAGGAAAAAGTGCTAAAGGGCAAGTGAAAGTGGTCATTCCTTGGTCTTTCAGGTTTATGGTTATTTTGAAATACCCAGAGTACTCATCTAAGAATCAATAAAAATATTGCCCAACAAGTATCTACATGGTCCATAAAAGGCAAAGAAAAATGGTCTTTCCTAGTCACGGCATTAAACCAACGGTAGTCTATGCATACCCTCCACCCATTTTGCACCCTAGTGGGGGACTATGTCTCCAGTTTGGTTTTCCACCATGGTCACACCACTTTTCTTGGGTACGACTAGGGTGGGACTAACCCACTTGCTATCGGATATACGATACATCATCCCCTCTTGAAGTAATTTAATGATCTCACTTTTCACTAAATCCATCACGGCTGATTTAGACAATGCTGGGGATGCCAAAACCGATTTGGCCCCATCATCTAACAAGATTCGGTGCATGCAAGTGAAGGGACTAATTCCCTTGATATCGTCAATGGTCCACTGAATTGCCTTCTTGTGGCTTTTAAGGACCTTCATAAATTTCTTCTCTTGTTCCTTGGTGAGTTTACTCAACAATATCACGGGAAAGCATCTCTTTCACTAAGGAACGCATATTTCAAATCCTGGGGTAGTGGCTTCAATTCCAATATCGTTGTTTTTTTCAAGAGATGTAGGAATTCCCATGCCTTTAGGTTCATCGAGAACTTCATGGGGGAGGTTGAGAGGTAAATTTTCAACAATATTAAGCTCTCCTGCAGTCTTAAGTAGATTTACACTCAAGGAATAATCATGTAATTCATCAACACTAAAACTATTTTCGAATGCTACTTTCAAAACATCCATACCATGAACAATAAACATAGCTTGCACACAATCATCAACAACATCAATAAAATCAATTGCATTGCACAAATTATCATCATTAGGAAATTTCACGGCATCATAGATGTTAAATTTCACAATTTCTCCATTAAAATCCATGGTTAAGGACCCACTATGCACATCAATTTTAGTTCTAGATATTTTTGAAAATGGCCTTCCTAATAGAATAGAAGCTGTACACTTTTCATTTTCCATATCTAGGAAATAAAAATTGGTCGAGAAAATTAACTCACCAACCTTTACCAATACGTCTTTCACAATCCCCCTGGGGTAAGCATTAGAATCGTCAGCCAATTAAACTACTACCCCGGTTTCATGCAATTTTCCAAGATCCAAAGATTCATATAAGAAGTATGGAATCACATTAATGGAGGCTCCTAAATCTATCATGGAATTTTCAAAGTTTCTACAAGGAATGTTAAACATGCTATGATCATTGCATATATGGGGGAAGATTATTTTTGAAAAAGAGTCGCAAATGTGATGTTTTATTTCTCCTACGGATGCATAATTCTTTAAGGAATTTGGCAAAGTTCGGCACTTGATAAATAGCATCAAAGAGCGGGATGTGTACCTCAAATTTGTGGAAGACTTTGATAAGGGCCTTATTTTCATCCTTGTGATTCATGTCCCTTAAAGACGCAGAAAAAGGTGGGGGTGGAAGAATCTTTGCAATCTCCCACTTCTCCGGTTGTTGAGTGACCTCATCTGTCTTATTTTGGCTTCTTACCATGAATTCGTCTTTGACCTCTTTCCTAATTTCGACAACTTTCTCATGCTCCTTTGTCTCTCTTCCACTCCTCAAGGTAATGGCACTGGCATTTGGAGGCCTTGGAGTTCAATTTCGGTTGTGAGAGAAGTTTTCCAGAATCTCTAGCCTCCAAATGGCCCTCGAAAGACATAATTTGGCTTACTTGGGTTTCCGAGTTATTAAATCTAGAGTAGGCGAGATTCTCCAAGTTTGTGACCATATTAGTTATCTCAGGCATGAGTTCCTCATGCTTTGACCTTGATCTTCCTTCTCGGGAATTAGATGAGCCCTCGTCCATTGGGAAGCTTTGTTGTGGCGGGCGATTATACCCTTCATTTCCTTGGTAATAGGGTATCCCACCTTGATTATTCAGTTGAAACCCACCTTGAAAACTCCTTGAGAATTTGATTTCCCCGCTTGCTCATCCCAGCACCAAAAATTTGGATGGTCTTTCCATCTGGGATTGTAAGTCTTGGAGTTTGGATCATACTTCTATTCATGAGCTTGTTCCCTTTGGAAGCCTTGTCCATTTTGGTGGCCTTGTCCACCATTGTACCACCTATTTCTTTAAAAACCATGGCCTTGTCCTCCTTGGTACCCCATTGCTTTTACTTCCTCAAACTCTTCATCTTAAATTTGAGGGCATACATTAGTGGGGTGATCCAATGAACAAACCCCACAAGCTTTGACGTGATGTATCCTCCCCTTCTTAGCTCCTTCATCATGAAAGCTAAAGCTTGGACTTGCTTCTTGAGTTTGGGAGTTTCTGAATTTGAAGCTTCTTGCACCATTGTACTTTCCCTTGTGCCAAATTTCCTAGTACCATTCATCATATCTTCAAACAATGCATTGTCATCTTTCGGGTTTTTGTTGGCTATCCATCAATTACAAGCAGCTTTCACCATTCTCATGTCTTCGCCGGACAATCCATCGAAGAAGTAGTATACAAGGTCTTCTTCCAGTGATAGGGGAAACTTGCTAGATATTTTTTAAACCTCTCCCAATACTCGTACAATGTTTCATACTGCCACATGGAGATGTTTCTAAGCTCTTTCTTTAAACCCGCCAACTTGGATGGCGAAAAGAACTTCTCCAAGAACTTGCAATTCATGTTCATTCAAGAGGTTATACTTCCCGGGGAAAGGAAATACAACCAATCTTTGGCTGCATCCTTCAAAGAGAAAGGAAATGTCCTTAGATTATAATTATTCTCTATAACCCCGGGTGACTTCATATTGGTGCATACGAGATGGAACTTAGATAAGTGCTTGTTGGAATCCTCCCCATTCATTCCGTGGAAAGTTGGTAGACATTGGACATCCCAGATTCGAGCTCACAAGTGACATTCTCTTGAAGTGGAAGGAAGATTATACAAAGCAGTTATTTTTCTAGGTTGGGGGTTAGGAGCTCCCTCGAGGTCCTACTGTCCTCCGCCATGGTTGGTATAAGTATTTTGGGCGGTGGTTGAGTATCTTGAAGTGAAAATCATGCTCGTTTCGTTTCTCTTCGAAGTGTACCTAAAAGATCAAGATCGTAGTGCAAGGGTTCTTGACTATGGGTATGTATATCGACCATTAACTAAGAACCAAAGCAATACAACTCTATTCAAAAGCAACAACTCAAAAGCAAGAAAACGTTATCAACACACATGAACACATAATAAAGCACAAAAATACACAAACTACGCTAGCAATAAATTAAATACGCCTTTTCCCGGTAGCAACGCAAAAATTTGGGAGGCTATCGCCGTGCCTCTCAAAAATATAATTTATAATCCCTAAATGCGACTAACTACTAGAGAGTAGTTAGTGGCAAATTGGGGTCATCCATGAAGAAAATGAGATTTTATCAAATGTTGGACTTAGCAAAAAAAGCACACGAAGAAGACACTCAATGTATGTGATAAAAAATTGGGGGTTTTAGTTTGGAAAAAACACTACGATTACTTCAATCGACTAAATTAACAAGCAACTAGCACAAAGGATGTAAACAAGATTCTAACGAGTGTTAGGTACAATTGGTTTTACGCTTGTAGATATCCATCGATTATCGATTAAATATCTTATTATAATGCATTGACCATACATCATGGAGAGCTTATGAACACCTTTCAAGTGAAGACATCCCTCACCTCTCCTAGGTTATAGCTAGAATGGACTATCGATGCCACACAATATCCCTTACCCTCTGGTCACTCTAGACAATTGGCGTCATAGAATACCTTGGAGATAGCAATAAATATGGAGACTCAATAAAACTAACCCAATGTCCTACAATTGAGAAACATGGATGTAGAACAATTATATTCTCTAATTGCGATTACGAGGAATTGGGCTACATGCTAGAAGTTACTAGTTAGCAACATCGATAATTAAGCGAACCCATTCAAATCTATCTCAAACTAAGCAATTACATCAATTAACAATACAATTAGTTGTCATCCCTAATTAGAACCTTACATCAACCAACAATAACCATAAACTAGTTGATCAGGCTAGTCTAAATCATACATTAATCACACAACAAAGCACAAAATTATAATTGATAATCAATGGAATAAATTAGGATAAATCATATCTCACAATATCATGCTATAAATGCTTACCAATTACTCCCAATATAATAATAGCCTTGATAAAAAAAATCATAACAAAGGAATGAAATCCCATGGAAAACAAGCAATAAATGTAAGCTAGGTTTTTTTGTTCAAGAGGTTCATCCTCTTCAAAATGGCTAAAGAGGGTTTTTATAGTCTTAGAAAATAAAGAAGAAAAAGCAAGAAAATGGGCCTCTAGGCCTGCAAACCGCGATATATGTTGCGGTCTGCGAAAAGCTCTCTGATTAGCTTCTACCATTTTTTGAAAAAGTGTCATTCTCTCCAAAATCTTGTCGTCCCTTCAATATCAAACTATTCAAAACCAACTCGATCATGAGAGGTCTTCAGAATGATCTTCAAACACTACATAAATCACAGAATTTGGGACGTAATAACATGTGATATCAACCTAAGCTTCTAATTGCTAAAATGTCAATTCACTTCCAAATAACCCTCTAATCTATTACAAAATTAGATTTCAAATGTTCTAAAAAATAGGATATAAATTGAGCACATCAATTAACCCCTATTGAAGTTATTACTGTTTTCAAAATAATTGCTCCTAATCCCTTGGAAGTTGATTTCTTCTCCAGTCTCCATCAGGATATGTTACTTTCAAATAAATGGTGAAAGCAGGGTGCGTTACAATTTTAAAATTGTAGTAGGTGATGTTGTTCTTTATGTTAATTTCTTTTAAAAGTATTTACAATCGTTGGATTTCATAGGAAGTAGTTGAAGTAAACTAAACAACAATCAGGTAAATAAATCACATGAAACACAAATTCCTCTGTGTGCAACCAAACACATGTTATGTACATCCTAGGAGTTTGATCAAGGAAATAACTTCCCATGAAATAGAAATTATTGCACGAATAAATTTCCACATAAATCGTACAACTCCTAAAAGTGTTTGAATTATTGCCCTTGACTAGTCCACTCACTACAATAATCACACGTTACACATTATGCATAAATAAAAACAAAAACAAACATTTTTATTCAAATGAAACAAGATTAATCAAGTACATGAAAATAGCTTCATAGAGCACTACAATTTTATAAAAATACATGCTTAACTAGAAATTTAAAATTACAAACAAATAACAACCAAATATTTAAAATGTGTTCTTCAGTTTACCAATCAATCAATTCTTCATATCAACTTCGCCTTCAGTGAGATCATTCTTATTGAATAATACAATCAAAAGTGCTTTGTCTTCTTCACGTTGTTGATGTTCAAGCTTCCTCATTTCAACCTCAAATATTTTTCATCTCAAGCATCATCGTAGGTTGTAACTATTCCCTTTTTAGATCGTTATACAAATTCGGTTTACTACTAGTCTCACTGAAGGTATTGAGGCAGCTACTATATTTTTCATCAAATAATTGATTATACTTTTCCACCAAACCCACCCCTTGTTTACCTTTTCCTTGATCTTTCATTGTCTTTACACCAATGGGTCTTGATGGGCATTGAGGCATCGAAAATTTACCACTATTAGGTGTGCAAGGATTTTTCGATGAAGAGTAGCCTCCACTCGCATTCGCCCTTGACCTCCTAGAGATTCATCCATTACTTGGTGTATTGATATTTTGGTCGAAGGTGTCAATATCTTCCTTATTTGTGGGGGTGTACTCACATACAAGTTTGGACTCATTAAGCAATAAGTTATATGCATTTGAAAGTAAAATCATAATCTACCTCTTCCTTGTTTAAGATATGTACTTCCTCTAACACATTTGCTTTGAAATATTCACTCCTATGTCATCAATTAGCTTCTATCATCGTACCAATAAAATTTTGAACTGCCTTTGAACTCGTAGCCCAACAATTATTACAAGACTTTATACTTCAAACCTTTTTAGGGTCTTGAGTTACCCCATTTTTCAATGTTGTAATTCTATCACAATAGATGTCTCTCTTTTGGTCCGCGTCAATCTCTCCATCATTTGTAGTTTCCAACCACGCATGAATTAGAGCACAATATTTATTCAAATTCCAAAATTGTTTTGTCACCACTTTTTTCTTTCCAGAAGGCCTTTCGCTGTACCTCAACTCTGCTTCCAACTCACTAGGATTTAGATTGACCTCTGTTTCATCAATCGGCACGAGATTTTTGTAATTGCAACATTGACTTCCCTCACTCATATGATAACTAGCAACACCCCTCATGTTAACACCTCCCACCGAGAAATTATTACCATCGGGCATGAACGGAGAAAAGCTACCATGTGGCATAGAGTGTTGATTTGTAGGAATTTGTTGGACAGAATGAGGATAGCCATAAAATGACATGGCGGATTGACCATAAAACATTGGCATGTTTGAATGTATTAGAGTCGAAGGATTTAATGGAAATTGAAAATGGGAAAATGAGCTATCAAAATGACTGGATTGTGAATTTCCAAATTCGTAACTTTCACTTTGAGCCATATCCATATTTTGATTTTCATTAAACATTGAAACGTTGGATTTTGACAATTTGGCTTTATGTGAATTTTGGGACATAATTTTTTTTTCCAAATCTAGGATTTTTTTCCTTCCATGATAAAGAAAAAATAATCTATTGAAATTGAGAAAAATAAAATTTGAAGAATAAGGATGTAGATTTTTAGAAAGAACTATGTCAAATTATAGTGAATATTTGACTCTATATATACAAACACACACACACACACAAAATGTTGGCGGAAAACGACCTTACTTCTTGAATTAAAATAGAGCCGTTGTGAATGTGAATTGAAAAAAGAAATGAATACAAAGGGAACTATGAAATTGAAGAGAAATAAAAGAAGAAATTTGGGTTGGAAAAACAAAAAGTAGAAGTAGCACGCTTGGAAAAGGCAAGTGGGAGAAAGTAGAAGTTGCTTTTTGACCACATGTCATGAGTCCCACATCATCCAGAAAACTTCTCTTCACAAGTCTCTCCAATGGAACGCTTAGAATTCTAAGAGCATCCACATTAAACACTCACCAACACTCATTTTCAATTTTTAAATAATATAATCACTTTCTTTCTTCAACTACACTCATCAAAACTCTTCTCTCCAATTTAACTCGATAATTATAACTCAATTCCACATCATCATTATTGTTGCCATATCATTTTCTTTTTCTTTCAAATATTTATATTTCTACAATTTAATATTTTCACAACACATATGTTTTGAATATGATGTGTGTGTGTCAATATATATATTATATATATAAATATATATGTTTATGTATCCATAGAAATATAATTTTGTAAACATATAAAAAAATTAAAAATCTGTAGCAGAATAATAAAATTGGAAAAATAATAACATTAATAAAAATAACAAATATAAGAGTGAAGTGCAATTTTAACACCATATTTTGGGCAAGAGTGCAGAAATGACCTTGTAAAATCTGAAAGTGCAAAATTAACCCTGGATTTCATTGATCAAAAAGTAAACGGTCAAATTGACCTGAATTCATTGAAAATACAATTTTACCCTTCCAATACCCTCCAAAATTTTAAGAAAACAAAAAATTCCTTTTCCCTATTTCATTTCTTCTCGTTTCCTG
>JAULKJ010306691.1:0-20046 GCA_032355405.1 Rubia balearica | reverse complement strand
TATGCTGTTGTTCTTGGCTGCCTTATATTCAACATATGTGAACACCCCTATTTTACCATCAAATAACACATTTCCTTCATGGTCTAAAAGGGGTCGACAAACAGCACATAGAAACATTAATTTAGGAATGTAATGCTTGCTTTGTGTTGCTCTATATGGTACTTGTTTTGTAGGTGCTAGTAAGTACCTTGTTGTTGTCTCGGTTAGATAGAACCATTTTTCGTTGATATGAATTATGTTGTGCATGTCTTTGAAATGCATGTTGCATTGGATGTGATTAAGACACCATTCCATCCTTTGTGTTTTGCATTCCACAGTAAGGCAGGGATGAACAACGTTTGTGTGGCTCTTGATGATCTGGATGTCACAACCCTTTGTATGGTGCTCTTGCTTACATGTAGACCAATAGATGTACTCCTGCAGGTTCGCCTATCTCTCAATGGCAAGGCCATCAGCTCGTCAAGGTCGATTGACTTCTTATTTGGTGTTGCTCGACCATGACGTCAAGACCTTGCATTCACAACTTCTCCATTCTGCAGCTGCTCCTTCACCCTTGCCCAGATCAGGCTCACAGTTCGCAGGGATATCCCCCATCTAGCTACCGCCTCTTCCCTTTTGGCCCTACGTACTTTATCTCCTTTAGTGTGCTGCAGCAGAAAAACAGCAAGTTGATGCCTTTCTTCGTCGGTCATATTCCTGCCAACCATCACAGCATTTCCGGCCAAGCTTAGTAAAGAAGAAGAACAAGGAGAGAATTTATGTAATTTAGGCCAGCTTTTTCAGCTGGACATTTTTTAATTCTGAGAGCTAACCAGATGCCTTTAATGCTGTGTTCAAGTGAGCATTGAATGCTCCTTTTATAGATGTAAAAACTCAGCCTTTTCAATTTTTTGCTGTAGCAATGACCTGTACATTTTGGCTCCAATTTGAAAGAAAATGGACCCAGAAATTAGAGTTATGGGGGAAAAAATCAGAGATGCAATTTTTTGGTAATCAAGTCAAATTTCACATAGTAAATTTCAAATCGGTTACTGTTCAATCTGACATTACAGTGGGAAAAGGTCACTTCTGGTCAACTTTTTCCCAAGCTTTCCACTGTTAAAATTTTCACCTGAAAATTTTCTCGCTGCAATATATGCAGGGATAGAGGGAGTAAGATGATATCATAAGAACAAAGTTTGAATACAAAAAAATATTAAATCCAAAATAAACTGCCAGTTCTGAATACCGGACCACCGGTTCTCTTTTTGTGCTTGTCCCACGTGACTCAATTTAAACCAGCTTTTATCACGTGACTCAATTCAGTGAGGTGGCACTGCTCATCACCAGGTGGATTTCTAGTGAAACAAAAAGGAGGGGGGGAGTCACACAGTCCCGCAGTGATACGCACACATTCCTCTCTTCACCCACCGCCTCCCCAAACAATGCCTCCGGAGACCACCTACGACCTAGAATTCAGAGCCATCGAAGACGACGCGTGGTACAGTGTCGCGGCGGAGCTGTCGGAGGACGGGGAGACTCTCAAGCTATCACCTCAAGGCTTTGATCACTGGAAGCCGCGATTCCGTGCCCGCGATTTCAAATCCGCCGCCGACGTGGACGAGTTCGCGGCGAGGTTCCGGACGATTTCTCCGCAGATTCAGGACGACGAGTGCCGGAGAGTGAAAGTAGGCATGGCCGTCTGCGCTTCTCTGAGCTACCGGAGTGATGATCTCCGGTACTACGACGCTTTGGTGGAAGGCGTGAGTTTTTTTTGCGGTTTCTGTTTCTTTAAGTTGTAGAATTGTCATACTAAATGCATCATGTGTGCTATTTTTGTGATTATATATATGTGTGTGTGTGTGGGGGGGTATGTGGTACATTGTTGAAGTTGTATTGTGTGCTGTAAATCGAGACGAAATAAGGCTAGGGCTTGAGAAATTGACTAGGTAAGCAGAGTGAAAATGATGGTTCTTGAAAACTGAATCATCTGGTTGAAGTTTGGCAATTTTTTCTAGGATCCTTCTCGAAATTCCAGAAAGGTGAAGCTTAGAAATGTGAAATGCCACTGTTAGTTAATCTGGTCGGTTGTCCTGGTGTTGATTGACACAGAACCAGACATTGCTTCTATAATGCAGTTTTTAAATTTTGCTGTAACTGTGTCTCAAGTTATGATTCTGGCTACCCGGCGGGTAAAAATTAACTTACATTTAATTCTTCCTTTTTTTGTTTGAATTTTGTTCTCATAAATGTGAAATGCCTCTTTGTGCACTCAAATCTTAGCAAATTTACATCATAAATGTAAAACATTCAGTGAACTAAAAGAGGAAAAAAGCGTAGATAATTAGGTAGTGTTGATTAGTTGACTACACCAGGCTGCAAATAAATTGAATAGGAAGATAATTTCATAACAATGTTCTTCATTGGGAAATTGAATTAGTAAAATATGGATCTTGATCCACCCTGATTTTGTGCTACCTCAAAAGGTTAAGTTGAGATTGTTCTAGACTGTTGTTTGAATTATAATTCCATGGTTTGGTCTTTTCCACTTTTGTGTATGTTGGCTGTCTAGCTTCTGTTTAGGATCGTTGAATTCCTGTCCTCAATGTTTGTCTCGAAAATCCAATTGACAATATTGACGGGGATGAGCTGAGTGTAAAGTAATACTGATAGGAAGTTTGGGTTATTGTATCTTGATTATACTGCTTATATATATTTAAGCTGCAGCTTAGTAGAGATAGCTTTTTGGTGAAAGTTTTATTATACTAGGAAAAAATCTGGTCATTTAGACCTTTGGATTTGACGGTTTCCTTTACACATTATGAACTGGGATGAGGTTTAAAGCCCATTGATATGTATGTCAATGATGAGTGATGACATGCCACACAGATTACAATCTGTAGCATTTATAATGTTGAAACATGGGCCTGCATGGCTATAGCATGCGAATTATTGCAGTTCGTAATTTAATTTGAATGTCTTATTGGCTATTTAATTAAAGCTTTATACAATGAATACTTCTCCAATAAAGGCAACAGAAAATAAGGGTAAAAGTGATAAAAGAAATATATGGATGTTTAGAGACATCTCAGAAAAGAAAAAAAACGTCATTTATTTTGGAATGAAATTTAATTTCTTAAATGACATGTTTTGTGAAACTGAGGTGGTTTTTTTAAAATCACAACTTATGACTGTTTGCATGTTTGATTTTGATTAAGTGCTTAAAACCAATACCTAGTGTGTGAGAAATGTCAAGTAATTGGAATGACATCTAAAATCATTCGAGGAGTTTTGGAAGGGGAGGCTCTAGGTATTAGGATAATGTTTCCATGTTTGTATTCCATCAACTACATACTACCTCCGTTTCACTAATAGTGGCATCATAGGTTTAGGTACTTGGATTTAGGTGATGAGTGGATGAAATTCAATGTAGAAAGTAAAGTAGAATGAGTGGATTGAAAGAATCTTGCCGAAAATGAAAAGTGTGCCATTCAAAGAAAAAACATCCCATTAAGGTAAATGTGTCACTGATAGAGAAACAGAGGGAGTATCTGAACTCATCACCTGTTTAGGTTTGACTTCAATTATTAAACATATATTTCAACACCTATATCTGCAGAGTTAATAATAGGCACTAGAGCATTGCAGCAGCTCAGCTTGTTTTGATTGAAATGAATGCAGTAGGATTTTTCACTGTAATAGTGACAGGAGAATATACTGAAGAGTTTGTAATGTTTCTTTCCAGTTTCTACTCCCTGATATTTTTTGGTTTTGATTTGATAGGTGCAACATGAAGATCATTCAGTTAAAGATGGAGAGGAGGAATGTCTGTGCACATTTCTTTTATGTTGGAAACAAGGCCCAATGGCGGGATCTATTACTTTAGCAAATATTGCTGACATATGTATTATTCAAAATACTGCAGTAGCTAACTCCAAAATCGCTTCCTTTATAAAATTGACTAAGGAGAGAACTCTAGCTACTGAACACAAGTCATCACATACACTTGGATTTAAAGAATGTTTGGAGCAGCACTATTTATCAGAAACAAGAATGAAGGCAAGTTAACATGTTTGATGTTTTGATGAATGCTTGCGTAAGAGCTTAGAGAAATGACGAAAACTCGTATGTTTTTTTCAGGATAGTGAATTTGACTGCAACAGAAGAGAAGGTAAAGATCTATCTTACTCACATCTTACAGTTGCGTCCACTCATGAGTTTAATCACCTATTATCTGGCTGAGAGGTTCCTTCTTGAGTCAGATAGAAGTGCCAATGAATATACTGGAGGTTCTGACCCTGGAAATTCCGGTCCTTGCTATTTAATCTTGATCAACAACTTGGAGAAGAATTTGTCGACATCAACTATGAGGCATTTCATACTTGAACACACACTTATTTCTTCAAGAGCATACCTGCTTCCAACTAGATCATCAGTCCCCTGCGGTAGTGCAGCCATAGCTACAGATTCCAAAGAGAACATTGAAAAGATTTATGCCTTCTTGGTCAGTCCTGAACACTTCATTGTGTCGTCAAGGGGAAGGTATGCTTTGGGTTTTGCCTTGATACTAGCGTATTCTCTTCAACATTTTTCTTAAATGTGGTTAATTACTACCTCTTCCTTATACATCCGTATTCAATGACATTATTTACTGGCCATGGACTTGTTCAATGTCAATAGCCACTTCCTTTGCCTTTTCCAGGCCTTGGGTAGTATATGAGAAGGCGTGTCATGAATCATGTAGTTCAACTGAAATACTTTCCCAATCTCAGGTATGATTGAGAATTTTCTGTCTCTTAAAAATGTTTCCAAATGAAAGCATTTTACCATTACTTTTCTAAAAAACTCGGGCATAATAAAAGGACCGTCTGACTATCTCAGTTTAGTTGTGGAAACAAGAACCGATGTCTCTACTGATAGGAAACACATTCCTATAGATTAGTATTTCTGGTTTGAATCATCCTCTGAGCCATACCCCAACTTATCAAAATCGGTTTTCTGTGAAATATTAACATGAGTGGTAACAATTTACTGCCATGCAGGATGAATTTGTTTTCCAAAGAAAGCAAGAATTGCAAGTGATCCATTCTGGTACTGAAGTATACAGCACAGCTAAGGATCTGAGGAATATGTTTGTGGAGTTTCTGAATCACAAGGAGCGGCTTTATCAGACTTTAGCTTCGAAAGAGACAAAGATGCTAAAGTTTTTTCACTCTGGGGAAACCATGAGGTATTGGTATTTCTCAATCAAATACTTGCATCTTTTACTTAATTTGTCTGTAGTATGCATCCGGGAAGGGTTGGGATGGGTAGTTCGAGGGGTGTGACGGTATCTAAAGAAAGTCTGATTTTCACCTTTCTTGTTTGAGAAATATAAGTTAATGCTACGTGATAAATATCTTCAGATTTATGCATAACCTGTGATAACATCCAATTTTTGAGTTTCTTTCATGCCACATCATTCACTCTCGATCAGTATTCTTCTTATTTGTATACTGAAAAGTGGGAACAACACCGTGAGATGGAGGAAGTAGTACTTTGCATGGCAATCTAAACATTTACTGTTTAATTATAGAAATACAAGTAATGCACTTAGATTCGAAGAATACCCAGGGCTGCAAATTATGTCAGGAAGAAGATTGCAGGCAAGTTAACATGTTTGATGTTTTGATGTATGCTTGCGTAAGAACTTAGAGATATGACGAAAACTCTTACATGTTTTTCAGGATAGTAAATTTGACAGCAGCAACAGAAGAAAAGGTAAAGATCTATTTTACTCACATCTTACAGTTGCGTCCGTTTATGAGTTTAATCACCTATTATCTGGCTGAGAGTTTCCTTCTTGAGTCAGACAGAGGTGGCAATGAAGACACTGGAGGTTCTCACCTTGGAAATTCTGGTCCTTGCTATTTTGTCTTGATTGACAACTTGGAGAAGAATTTGCCGACATCAACAATGAGGCAATTCATACTTGAACACACTCTTGTTTCTTCAAGAGCATACCTGCTTCCAAGTAGATCATCAGTCCCCTGCGGTAGTGCAGCCATAGCTACGGATTCTAAAGAGAACATTGAAAAGATTTATACCTTCTTGGTCAGTCCTGAACACTTTATTGTGTCGACAAGAGGAAGGTATGCTTTGGGTCTTGCCTTGATACTAGCGTGTTCTCTTCAACCTTTTTCTTAAATTTGCTTAATCACTGCTATTTTCCTTGTACATCCAAATTGTATTCATTGATATTAATAGCCATTTCCTTTGCCTTTTCCAGGCCTTGGGTAGTATATGAGAAGGTCCTTGATGAAGCTTGTGGTGCAACTGAATTGCTTCCCCAGTCTCAGGTATGATTGAGAATTTCCTGAGTGTTACAAAAAAATTCAACTAGAAAGCATTTTTACCGTTACTGTTCCGAAAGACTCGAGCATACTAAAAGGATCATCTCACTATGTCAGTTATTTCAGGTCTCAATAGATAGGGAAACACAATCCTATAGATTAGTATTTCTGGTCAGAATCATCCTCTGAGCCTTACCCCAACTTATCAAAATTGTTTTTCTATGGCCATGCAGGATGAATTTGTTTCCAGAAGCAAGCAAGAATTGCAAGTGGTCCATTCTGGTTCTGAAGCATACAGCACAGCTATAAATCTGAGGAATATGTTTGTGGAGTTTCTGCATCACGAGGATCGGCTTTATCGGACTTTAGTTTTTAAAGAGACGCAGATCCTGAAGTCTTTTCATTCTGGGGAGATCATGAGGTATTGGAATTTCTCAATCCAAAACTTGCATCTTTATACTTAAAGTTAGTAATTTGCATCAGGTAAGGGTTGGGATGGGTGGTTCAAGGGGAGTGATGTTATGTAAAGATGCGTGCCCCGTGTGATAACATCTGATTTTTGAGTTTTGTTCATGCCACATCATTCACTCTCGATCAGTATTCTTATTTGCATGGTAGTCTAATCATTTACGCTTTACTAAATGATTCATTTTTTTCTCGACAGATGAAGATTTGTTATTGCTCTGACAATATATGTAAAGCTACGTGAAGTGTTTGTTATGTAAATTCCAGCAACATATCTTCTGTAATGAAACTCATTTCCTCAGCTAACTTATGTAATCCAAAATTGGTATCCAAAATTCAGAGGATGACAAGAAACGTTTCCCTTAAATTTGGCATCCAAAGTTCTAAATCAGCACTATTTTAGGAAGGTGGTGTTGCCTATAGCTAACCGTTGATGTATAGATGAATGTCTCGTAAATAATGTTCATTGTCGAGTTTTTAGAGGGAAATACTCTCTCTAAAATTCATATCCATTATGTATATTATAAATGTTTGGAATGGGTCCAATAATTTGTATCGTGCTCAATTATCTAAATAATGTTATAAAGTGAATGCCACTTGAGTGTTGTTAAAATGGTATAATGAACTTGAAACTCCCTTTCTTTTGGAGACAAGTTCATTAACCAAGCATGGTTTATGACATGTGTAAAATACAAACTTGCCAACATGCATGGATGTATAAATATTTATTCTCTCCATCATTTAATCTCAACACACACACATATATAGTTTTATAAAGGGCAAAATACTCTCATAACCTCCAATTTTTTATAAGTGTAAATATAACTCCCAATTTTTTATAAGTGTTAATATAACTCTTGACTGACATTGACTAAGAAACTCACAATGCTGACACCGAAGGTCGGCATCGGGGGGTCAAATTCCGGCATTGACCAAATTGAATATGACCAAAATATCCCTGCTTTATTTCAATTTAATTTCAGATGATTTTACCTCTGAAATGGGCTCCACTATTAGAATATAAACAATGAAGCACTTATTTTTTATACACGTAGATTACTTCACATTGTTATTATTGGCATTCAAATAAAATTACAAAAGAAGTGAAAATTGTTTTTGGTATTCCTAAATTTTCCAAATTATATTTGGTGCAAAATAAGTGCCAGCCAGTGTAGAATTTGTACAAATTATTATTACCGGATTGGGATATTTTATTATTTTAATTTTAAATTTCAAATTATATTTATATTTTTCTTTTTGATTGTGTTATATAGTTTTTCAGTATGTTATTTAAAAAAAACTAGTATTAATATTTCTTATTTTTGAATATTAGATTTTTACTTAATGCATTCTTAATGTTTCAAGAGTGTGAATTAGTTTTTTCAATTTTAATATTGATGTTTTTTTTCCAATGCCAGTGTCACATTTTGGTGCTCACTCTGATGTTTTAAAATTCATGTATATTCTTTATTTATTGTATTCTTTGATGTTTTAATAGTGTGAATTAATTAATTTTTTAAATTTTAATATTGATCTTTATTTTTCCAATATTAGTGTCATATTTTGGCGCATACTTTGATGTTTCAAAATTTGTGTGTGCTAATATTTGATGTTTAAATAATTTTATTTACTATATATTTTTATTTTATTACTTTAGTTTTTAACTATTTAAATTTTGATGTGTATTTTTAATGTTTTTATTTGATATTTAACTATTTTGACCCCGCGTTTTTAATGGTTTCATTTGATGTGTAACTATTTAAATTTTGATGTATTTATTATTTTTATTTGATATTTAACTATTTTGCGTGTGTTTTTAAATTTCTCATTTGATGTTTAATTATTATTATTATTTAATATTCATAGCATGTTTTTTGAAAGACAATTTTTCCATATGTTATGGAAAGACTAAGGACTGAATTGCAATTATAAGACAAAAGGCAAGCAAATTCGCGGGTCAATGTCAAGGAAATTCGGGCCAAAATCATATCGTAAGGTATTTGGGTTATTTCATGTGCCTATTTAAGGTAAAATCCCAACTTTCCTTCTTTTTTTCCCAAACCCTCTTGGCAGCTCGAACGAAAAATCTCCAAATCCTCAACACACTCTGCAATCTTTGATTATGGCGCCTTCCATTTTCAATTCCACACTGGTCGAAGTCGGTGTCGCAGATCGTAAAAAACCGTCACAGATCAAGCACTCTTTTGTGTATCAAATCACAGAAGAAGGAACTCATTCTTGTAAGTTTCATTAAAGTTTGTGATTAGATTTTATCCGCTATTTGATTCTTATTTTATTTTATTTTTGCGATTTCAATGTTAAATTGCAATAGAATTCTAACGTTTCATTACTTTGATTGAATCTCACTGTTCAGATGCTCTCAACTGGAGGAATCGAATAACAAATTGTTGTTGCTGCAAATATACCTTATGAAGTTATGAACTCTGACAAATTCGTCTTCCTTTCGATCCACGATTAGATCTATTAAATTATGAACGTTTACACTGACATGAAAGCTTTTAAATCATATGTACTACCTTTCTGTTGATTAAATATGAAGTTTTTTTGTTCATGAAATACGAAATCTCTGTACAAGTTAAGATTTGAATTTCATTAAAATTTCATTAAATTCATTGTTATATGATTTAATGTCTATGTTTCAACATATAGTTTTAATATTTATACTGATAATATTTAAAAGTTACGGATCAGAGAAGAAAAAATAAAAAAGAAGCATTAACTGAAATCACAAATAAGTAACATATCACCTGTATGATTTACTTTAAATATAAAATGTTTGGAACTAAAACTCTAGTGTTTCATTTGAAATTACTACAGGGTATGAACATATACCAAACTTAGCAGAAAATGATGTGATTGAATGCTTCATTGGACTACGAGCAAGAACGCTGCAGGAATAGGAAGACCTATACAAACGGCATGCTAACAAATTGGGATTCAGCTAAAAAAACATGCAACGGAATAACAACCAAGGAGTCATTATTGAAAAGTATTTTGCATACTCATGTCAAGAAAAAACTCGGGAAAAGTAGCGACATTAGCCCCACCTATACCAATCTGTGATGGATCGAAAGATCCAACCTCGAGAAAGAAAAGACAAATGGATTTTTTGTAAACAAAAACAGACTGTAAGGCTAAAATACAAATCAAATTGGTCCACAACTTATATAAAGTTATGCATCATATCTTGCAACACAACCAAGAGTTTACAAGACCAATCTGGATCATTTATTTTATGGTCAAGATGTATCATATAAACATGCAATATTTTGACTAAACATCTAACCTGACAAAAAAAGTCAGGGACAAATTCAAAATGAATAATTTGAATTATGAAACTTACGGTGAAGATGTATTACTACAAACATACAATGTTTTAACCTAAACTTCCAACAGGCCACAAAAATAATTAGGTGACTTTGAAATTTTAAGAGAAAGAACTGAAATAAGATAAACTTCTGAAATGTACATTTTATACTGAGCATGTATCACTACAAACCATCATTTTTTTAACCTAAAGATCCAACTTGTCAAACCTAAAGTAAGTTTAATAAAAAAATAACAAAATATTATTTTCTTGCTTCCAAACAAACAAATTCTGGGCATTCTAAATCCACAAACTATTACATAAAATTTTAAAAAACATTTCATCCAGAACAAGGAGGTCAAAACCAGGCATGGGTCCAGCTATTTTCTTCTTAAAACCATTCAAAGGTCATCAGTCTGGTTCCACATTGTGTGATTATCAAGGATATCTTCAGAGCTAGGCAGTTGCTCTGAATCAGTGTCGGCATCATCTTGAGTGGCCACCATTTTTATTCGACAAAACGTTCTGATAATTTAGAAGTAACCACTTTCGTATACCTTCAAAAACAAAGCAAATGTCTCACAAGCAGCATATAAAACAACAAAAATTATACTACAAAATCACTAAAACAACATAAAAGAAAAACAAAAAAAACACAATACTCACATTCAGTTTAAAATATAAAATCTCTTCCTATGTTGAAATCACAATAGAAATATCAAATTGTAGAACTCGACTACCAGCAACAACTTTACCTAACTCACTCGAACTACCAACAAAGTTTGTACCTTTCAACACACTAGCTCGCAGAAGTACAACACACAAAAATTTAACAACAGCAACAGCAAAATCACACATTCGAATCCAAAATAAAGAGCCTTTTAACTTAAACAAAGAACCTCTCATCGAATTTGACGAATAAATTGGGGGGACAAAAGCAAACAATACGCATTAAAACAAAAGGCAATTTAACACAAAGAAAAAAAAATACCATACTCACAATCAGTTTAAAACCTGAAATCTCTTCCTCTGCTAAAATCACAAAAGAAATATTGAATTGTAGAACTCGACTACTAGCAACAACTTTACCTAACTCACTCGAACTACCAACAAAGGTTGTACCTTTCAACACACCAGCTCGAAGTAGTACAACACACAAAAAGTTAACAGCAACAACAACAAAACACACATATTACCATAAAACTTTTCAACTCAAACACAGAACCTCTCACTAAATTTGACGAAAAAATTGAGGGGAGACAAAAACAAACAATACAGACCAAAACAAAAGGAAATTTAACACAAAGACCACTTAATATCAACGTATTACACTATGAACCTATAGTATTTCACAAAAAACATCATATCTTCAAAAAAAACCTAAATTGGGGAAAATAGTAAACATTCTAACATCATCACACAAAAATGCATAAGAAAATGATTATGCTACAAATTAAAGCACAAGCATTCTCACTTGACATCGAAACTACATATTAACAACACAAATTCAACCAAAAAAATCACCTTCGACATTAGAAGAACATTCAAAATATTTTCCCTTGTTCTTCCCCATTCTGCTGCAATAAAACACAAAAAAAACTTCATATGTGAAACCAAAAACGTAAAAATAGAACATAAAATAAAAATTATGGACACAAAAGGTAAGAATTACCTCACGAGAACGCAATCAAACAACTGGCCGACAAAATGAACGGAAAAAATAGGCAAAAAACAAATGGCGGGGATGTAAAACGAGATGAAATGGAGAAGAAGATGAAACGGCGAAGATGAAAACGAGAGAGAAAGAGAAACTGTAGCGGTTGAATGAAATCTGAAAGAAAATAAAAAGGTAGGGTTATATATATATATATATATTCACACATACATACATATATACATATATATCGCGCGTAGTCAATTTTCACAATATTGCAACTCAATTCCTGATTTTCTATTATTATAATTATACTCTGTCTTTCCTTATGCTTATGAAAAAATGGGTTTTCCCAAAACTTTGTCTAATATTTAACAATTTAAATTTTGATGTGTATTTTAAATTTTTTATTTGATTTTTATTTTTATTATTTCTTAAGAATGTTTAAATATATAAATTTATATGTAAACTATTATACTTAATATATATATATATAAACTAGTATACTTTATATATATATATATGAATTTGCTGCACTTTTAACATTTTAATTTGATGTTTAAATATTCTAATGATGTGTATTTTATTATTTTTATTTTGTTCTAAACTATTTTTTCATATAATACTTTTCATAAATTTAAATTAATGTGTTGATATTTACAATTGACAAAGTTTTGGGAAAAACCGTCTTTCCATAGACTTATGGAAAGATAGGGTTTAATTAATTTATAGGAGGTTAGGGATTAATTAGCAATTTTATGGAAATTGAAACTCACACGCATTATATATAACTCTTTCCTTTTTCATTTAATTTTCAAGTTAACCGCTACCCTTTTGTTTTTCACTCGACAATTTATCTTCTCCATCAATTTTCTCTCATTTCTTCGTTTTTATCTCGATTTTCTTCGAATTTTGTCATTCATTTTGCCGCTTCGTCGTTTGTTTGTGTTCGTCACAGGTAATTTTCACCTCTTAGTCTCAAGAGAATCTTGGACAAGAGGCTCAATATGATCGATGACATACACATTCTTAGTATTTATAGGTTTCTTCATGGGGTTATCAATGTTGAATGTGTATTTCTCACCATAATTTTTGTTGTTTTCAAGAATAGACGACCCAACAATACCTCTTTTGTTCCCTTATCACTAGTATGATTCATTTTTACCATAGAAAAATCTGCAGGGTAAATAAAATTATTGACTCGCACAAGCACATTTTCCAGCAACCCCTTTAGGAAATACATAAGATTTATCCGCCAATTGAATTACCAATCTAGTGTCCAACATTTTAGCTACATTTAAAGTGTGATACACAGATAATGGCATAACATTAATCGAAACTTCTAAATCACACATGACCATATCAATCTTCTTATCTCCTACTCCCTTCGTCCCACTCTAAATTGCTTATTTGTTTTTTGACGGTCTTCAATGAGTATGTTTGACCCTAAATATCTCTAGTTACCTATAATAATGCCGCATAAAAAGTTGATATATAGAAAATAGATGTTAAGATAAATCTAACAATATATCAAATGATATTTTTATTATTTATATATTAATTTATATTTAGAGTCCAAGTTTGCAAAGTTTGACTCTCAAAAGGTAAATAAGCAATTTAGAGTGGGATGGAGGGAGTATATAACTGGGTAAGGAAAACATACCCTAGTGCTTGCACTTATGAGGTAGCTTCTTTTGGATAACAGCCGCACAGATTCACCCATCATGATCTAGCTTGAATCTTTTGGCTTTCCTGCAATAAAATCGTCTAAGAACTTGCTGACTGGTGGTAATATTATGGCATGTAAGAGCAGAAGATTAATATCCATTTTTCCCCAAAAATTGAGACAGAATCCATATCATCTTCTATTTTCTTTCCAATCAACGAGGGAAGAGTAGAAGAATTTTAATTGATGGATCATATAAGTTTGGCCTTTTACTTACCTCATCGGGTACCTTTGATTTACATTCATTTATGAACTCTGGACACTCAAGGGTTGAGGATTTTACGATGGTTTCATCGCATGGTTCTGTTTGGGTAAACTGGACCCTCTGTCAGTGAGCTCTTTTGTCCTTTTGACCTCAGGTTTAAAAGACCATGCACCCCACTTCTCAATGTGACCTGATTCACCGTCTCATGTGGATTTAACTGAACTTGAGAAGGTAACCATGGTTGTTTCATTATGAATTCGTTCAAGGAGTTCGATAAAAGCGATTTGTCGCGTATGCTCCTCTAAAGCTGCTTCGACCTTCTTGAACCTTTGGTGTTTCTTCTGCATCATGTCCAGTATGTCCAGCTTATCATTCATAGATTTACCTTGACCACATTAGGGGGGGTTGAGGAAAAACTGAAGTTTCTAGTTGCATTGGCAGAACATAAGGTCGTTGGTGATGTTAAGGTTGTTGGGGTTGGGTACCTTAGTCTCTCTAACAAAATTCTGGGTGATCCCTCCATCTTAGATTGAAGGTGTGTGGGTATGGATCACTATTTTGGTGCCTCTCATTGTAGTTCCCCATAGAATTTTCTTGGACAGGTATCTCCCCTTTTGTAAGAGTGTCTTTTGAAATCTGGCATGCTATACCTGGTCATGTTTCGCATTCTATTTTTTGGTTTGCGAGCTTCTGGATCTTTATCTGTCTCATCAATTTTGCCAAAACCTACCCTTTGTGATGCGAGTGAAAAAGGATAAAGGGAAGCGTCTATCTTTTTCTACAAATGATAAATGTGCTGCTAGGGTACTTGATCAAGTTCATTGTGACTTATGGGGGACCTCTCCTATTGTATCTGCTAATAGATTCTCCTACTGTGCTCTTTTCCTCGATAATCATTCTCGACTCTCATAGTTTTACCCACTACACCGCAAATCAGATTTTTGGGATGTTTATCGCCATTTTGAGGCTTTTGTAGAGAACCAGTTCTCTTCCACAATTAAGGTGTTTCAGAGTGTTGGGGGGACTGAATTTGTAAATGGTCATTTACGTTCTCACTTTTAGACAAAGGGCATTCACCTTCAGATTTCTTGCTTGTATGCTCCTGAACAGAACGGTCGGGCTGAGCGCAAGCACCGCCACATTGCTGAGATGGGCTTATCTATGTTATACCACTCTCATTGCTGCACCTTCTTATACAATAAATCAGCTGCCCACTCCTTTTCTTGGCAGACAATCACCATATGAAGTTCTTAATGGCCGAGTTCCTATATACACGAACTTCTATGCATTTGGTTGTCGTGTGTACCCTTATTTTCATCCATATGCAGCTCACAAACTCTCCCCTCGCAGTTTTCCTTGTATTTTCTTGGGTACAACTCCCGGTACAAGGGATATCGATGCTTGGATCCTACGTCTGGAAAGATATATGTCACCAGACATGCTCAGTTTGACGATACTTTCTTCCTTTATGCCGCTGGTTCTACTTCAGTACCTCCATCCTCTCTAAATGTCTCCACTTTTTTGGATCCCGCCGATATATCAGCTGATATCCCTACTTCTTCCAATGTGGCATCTCCTCCTACTCGGCTTGTCACTTCGATTTTCCGCTCTCCTGGCTCATCGATGCTATCGTCCTCACTTACTACGACACCCTGTTATGTCTGCTCTACCGATGCAAAACATCATGTGGTTACTCCGATGCATCCTGCTCCGCCCATCTCACCATCGACCAGCCTGTCCAGTTCATCATCCCCTTCACAGACCACTTCGCTGGCCGCGACTGCATCTCCGGTCTCTCCACCTTGGCCTCACACTCATCGGATGGCTACTAGGTCGACTACTGGTGCTATTCAGCGCAGGGATTATTCAGGCATTTTCGCTCATGGTCTTACTGCTGTTTTACTTTCTCAGTCTGAGCCCACGAATTATCATATAGCTCGTCATGATCCGGCTTGGGTTTCTGTCATGGATGACGAGATGACGGCTCTTCGTGGCCAGCACACTTGGGACTTGGTGCTTCGACCTTTGGATGCTAACATTGTTGGCTCCAAATGGTTCTATAGGCTCAAGTTTCAACCAGATGGAACTATTGACCATTTTAAGTCCAGACTTGTGGCGCAAGGTTTCTCACACATTCTGGGGTTTGACTTTGACCACACTTGCAGTCCTGTGGTCAAAGCCTCCACTATTCGGATGGTTATCGCCATTGCCACCATGTGTTCTTGGCCACTTCATCAGTTGGATGTCAAGAACACTTTTCTTAATCGCATTCTTGATGCTCCAGTCTATATGAAGCAACCCGTTGGACATCAGGACCCTGTTCATCCGGATTATGTTTGTCGCTTGCGAAAGGCCATATATGGTCTTAAGCAGGCCCTTCGGGCATGGTTCCAGCGCTTTAGCACTTATTTGATTCAGCTTGGTTATAAGTGCAGCTCCGCCGACACTTCTTTATTTATTCTTTCGAGAGGGTTGATGTTCTGTATCTCCTTGTGTATGGGGACGACATCATTCTTACAGGAAACGAGTCGATTCTTCTTCTCCAATTCATTGATCGGACACATCGAGAGTTTGAGATCAAGGATCTCAGTACTCTTCATTACTTCCTTAGTCTTGAAGTTTCACTTACTTCATCAGGTTTACTTCTTAGTCAAGCGAAGTATGCTCGGGACATCCTGACTCGAGCTGGTATGCCTGATGCTGCACCACTTTTCACGCCCTTTGTTCCTGGATCTCAGTTGCACAATTCAACCAGTCCACCGTTCAGGAATCCGACCATGTGTCATTCTCTTGTTAGAGCTCTTCAGTATTTGACCATCACTCATTCAGACTTGGCCTTCTCGGCTAACACAGTCAGTCAATATCTTCAAGACCCCAGAGATGATTATTTTTGCAGCAGTCACGCGAATTCTGCACTATGTTCGAGGTACTCTTCATTTCGGTCTCACATTTCGTTCTGCTAGTTCTTCTGAGGTATTGGGGTATTCTGGTGCTGATTGGGCTCGCTGTCTAGAGACTCGTCGATCCATTTTATGGATATGTTATCTTTCTTGGTGGGAATATTATTTCCCGAAGTGCCAAGATTCAGCACACGGTTTCTCGTTCCAACACTGAGTCTGAGTACCGAGCTCTAGCCAACACTGGTTCAAAGGTTGTTTAGCTCACTCACTAGTTTCGTGACCTTCGAGTTCCTCAGTCTGGCCCTCCGTTGATGTTATGTGACAACAATAGCACTATCTTTTTGGCTCAGAATCCAGTGGCTCACAAGCGGGTGAAGCACATTGACATCGACTATCACTTTGTTCTGGAGTTGGTGGTCTCCGGCAAGGTTCGAGTTGTGCAAGTATCCACTTCTCTTCAGATGGCGGACATCTTCACCAAGGGGCTATCTCGTCCACTGTTCGAGTTCTTTAGATCCAAGTTGTGTGTCGGCGAACATCCGACGCTTCGCTTGAGGGGGATGTCAGAATAAATCAGTTAGATGATTAGATTTGATTTTATCTTGTTGGCTAGTTTAGAGTTATATTAGAACTAGTCTACCATTGTGCTTTGTAATCTCTATTTATTATATTCATGATCAATAATAATCTCATGAGAAAAAATTCTTTCCAAATGAATAGTTAAATTGCAGCTTGTATTGGGACTGAGAGAATATTATATATTACATGCTAAAAATTAATTGGGAACAATTATGTTTCAAAAAAAATGGCGAACAATATTTTTAAAGAAAATTGGCCCAATTCAATTAATGATGATGATGATTAATACATCAGGGAAAATTAAAGGAACCAGTGAAAATAAGTCAAATCGTGTGGAATTAGTCAATAATTATGGGTCGTTTTGTAATTTTCATAAATGAGTGTTGCATAAAGCAGATTACTGTGAAATTTAACGGAATAATACCTTTTTTTTCCTCTCTATTTCCTCCCAGTATAATATAGGGTTGCTATAAGCATTCATTCCGAACACCAACAAGGTTACTTTCTCATTTCAAACAAATTAAGGTTCCTTTCTATCTTCTCTTGGCGATTAGAATTCACTTTTTGGTATTTGCATCGATATTCATCAAAGCTCCACTATCAATCATAATTTTCCTTGGTTCTCGAATCTACTATTTTGCTCGGCAATTTGATAATCCCCATCTAAATTCATCGGGAGCGAAGGAATTAGGGTTTTTGTTTGGTTAGCAAAATTAGGGTTTTGCTCGCCCTTCTTTGTCAGTAAGTATCCTTAATTGAATTTTTGAGTTCAAAATATAGATGTGAGGGCTGGGTAGAAGAGGGTTTTTGAGAGGCTCGTATATCCTGATCTACTGCTAGTAGAACGCCAGTTTTCAAGAGGCTTGCTTATACCAGATCCACCAGTCTAGTGACTGAAATTTTTAAATTTTGGGTTGGAGGGAGGTGCAATAGAAACCCTTGTCGGTTTCTCCACTCTGAGTCACACCTCCAACTACTACAGAAACGACCCAATTTCAGTTTAGATGACCAGGGTGGGTGCCGATTTGTAAAAAGAGTCTAGTTACCGTTATCAAGGATGAGGTTTTGGATGTGACGGGAAAATCTGGTAAAGTGGTTGTCGAGCCTAATTCTGCAAAACTCACTGGAAAAAAGTTCGTGAATTCTGATATGGTTGACCCGAATCCTTGAACTAGAAAGAGGTCTGTTACCATCACCAAGTCTGAGGTTTTGGATGTAACTATAAAATCTGGTGAATTGGTTGTCAGCAGTGTTGTCAATCTCTGACCCGAGAAATATTGACCTGAACCCGCACCCGACGCAACCAAATTTAACCCAAAACTCGAATCTGACCCAAGATATATCGACCCGAACCCGTACCCGACACGATCATAGTTAACCCAAAACTCAAATCTGACCCGAGATATATCGACCCAAACCCGCACCCGACATGACTTAAGTTAACCCGAAACCCAAATCTAACCCGAGATATATCGACCCGAACCCACACCTAACACAACCAAACTCAACCTGAAACCTAAATCTAACCCGAGATATATTGACACGAACCCAATGTGAACCCAAATCCTTAATCAACTGAACTCGATAAATGTGATACTTAACCCAACATGTATATAAATCATTCTACACTGTGATACATGAAGTCTTCGATGAAATTATGATCGCTCACTCCCAAATTGTTTCAGTATATATTCACCCAAAGCAAATTAGTAGATCGATGTCACATGCTAGTAAATCATCATTCAAGGATGATTCGTGCAAATGGTAAATTATCAGTCCAGAACACCATTAAATTATGCTTTTGATCTCATTATGCTGTTTATAGACAAGTATGGATTAAATTTGTTCTTGGTTCAGGTTGATATCGTGTGAATTGTTAATTCTGGTAAATAACCATAATGAGATCTACCTTCCGGTGATGAAGACAACTGAAGAATAAGAGAAAGCACGTTAGTGATCAAGATGAATGATTATATTCTTGACTTTGTTTTAGAAATCTTGGAAAATGAAATCTTAGGTGAATGATTATATTATTTTCCTAGTTCAGTGTCTAGTCAATTCGGCACCCACGAGTAAGTGTACGCTGACGCTGGAAACGAGGATGAGCATACGTGGTTACCAATGCGGTGAGATAACTTCCAATCGGACGGTTTCAAATGGATGAGGGAATTAGGCGTAGATGTCCGAATTAGTCACCCACCCTCCATTTGTTAAGATTTTGCATTATATTCATTTTTTGGTGATTCTGTATTGAAATGCTTTATGAGACAAGAGCACGCAATTAAACCAGATTTTCCCTTAGAAGTTTACCAATTCCATACTAATAATTGGTGGAATTATAAAAAAATCAATATGATTTACATCAATTGATTTTCTGTTTTGGTAAATAAATGTGCATGCACTTCCACATTAAATTTCATTTCTGTGTGAATTAAATATGCTTTTTTTCTTTTCTGTGTGAATTAAATTTTATTTCTGTGTGAATTAAATTTTCTTTCTGGGAAATAAATTGATACACATAAACCATATAGTCGAACGCATTCAAGAAAATCACATACGATGATGTCATTGAATGTGTAAGTATCAGAATATGTGGACATATGTTTCAAAGCGAACCTATACATCTCCATTGTATTTTGGAATATTTATCAACAATCAGGTACAAGAATAGACATGTATTCCTTTTCAATTTCTCTTTCTTACTTCTAAGCAACCAATTTTAAATTAATCTAGAACATGTACTAGCACTTTCCAACATTTCACTAGAAAAATCATCTATTTAATATATGGTAGGATTCTAAATTGAAATTCGTTTGTGTGTGATGCTCCCATATACACCCTCATTTTATTTTCCAAATCTGTAATGGAATATTTATCA
>JAULKJ010306681.1:0-11215 GCA_032355405.1 Rubia balearica | reverse complement strand
TCCCAACCACCACCCGACCACCACCCTCACCACCCAGCCACCAACACCATTCCCGGTCACCACTCTCACCACCCAGCCACCACCACCACCCTCGCCACTCAGCCACCACCACCATTCACGACCACCACCCTCACCATCCAGCCACGGTCACCATTCCCGCCCACCTCAACCCTTAACACCTGCCCTCCGCCACCACCACCCTTCGTCCCGCTCCAAACCACAACCACCACTACAGTCTTATCGTCGAATGAGAATCCCCTCCGTCATCAGCCAAAATAAAAAACCCCATCACTTTCGAATTCCTTGATTCTATAATCCAAAATCTTTTTTGAATCCCACCCCTGCGTTGAGAGAACGCTCTTACCTTGCACCGCGTCGATGTCCCCGTCTCTACTCCGCCAGATGCTCGGCATAAGGGCCTGTCGGCGTTCGATGTCCCCGTCTCTGCTTCCTCGATGGTAATTATGTAGCGGCGCTCGACATTGGAGCCCTCCGGATCTCCGTATCCATCTTCGGCCCAGACCCGGAGTTGCAAATGGGTGGTGAGGTGGTGAAGAGGGAAGAGTGGCGGTAGGGGTGTGTGGTGAAGATAGACGAAATTGGGTGGCGGGTAGATTAGGGTTAGGGGTATGACAGTAAATTTGCTTTATTTTGTTTTTCAAAAAGGGTAAAATTGGCGTTTCATCAAATTTTGGCTTAAATTTGCCGGATAGGGTTATATTTGCACTTTCAATTATCACAGGGTTATATATCCACTTTCATGAATTATATAGGGTTATATATGCACTTTGCACTTTTATAATTGATGTACCTAATATGGTGATTTGATGCTTATTTTTATTTATTACAATGAAAATGTAAAGTAATAAATAATTATAATTTGACTCTAAAAATTGTATAAACAAGATTTTTCATAATTGATCTAATAATTAATCGATTTAACAGGAGACTTTCTCCATAGATATTTGTATTTCTATTCAAATATAATAATTAAATTTTGATTTAAAAATTACATTCAACTGACTCTACATTGAAAGTATATTTGATCTATTGATTATAAAGGTAATAATTGAAGCAGTGAAATTATTAAATCCATCAACTAGACCAATAAGAACTAGTTAAAAGTGTTATATTCCGAGGCATATTACCGAATATATCAGTTTGTAAACCCGTTGCTCATATAAAGTTCATTTTATCAATAAAGCTGTCCGAGAAATATATGTTTATAGTCATGCTGGATATATAATTATTTTTAAGTACATATGAAAACTTAGGCATTTCACAATTAACTTGAACTATTATAATGAGAAAAATAGTATACATCAATTAATTCAGATCAATAACATAAATCAGACCAGTAAGGAAATAAATAATAACAATGTGACTAGAAGACCAGTCATCCTAAAATTAATAAAACTACTTGAGATCCGACATCAAAATTTTCAATTCGAATGTAAAATTACATTACATGGTGATGTAGTATATTTTTAGGCGGTTCGGGTTCAGTTACAATTGCTGTGTAAATCCATTTTTATATGGCGGTTTAATATTTTGATCTTAGCTGGCCCTGTGCTTCTACTGGTGTGATACAACTATCCTCAACAAATTTGAGAAAGTCGTTTCTTAAAAACCATATCTCCTGGAACCGGAAAGGTCGAGGATGCGTGGTTTTATCATCTCTGGTCTCCACTAAAAGAGGTGAGTGAACAGAAGATGTTCTGTTCAGGACCTGAACAGATGATTTGTGGTCAGAAGATGTTCTTATCAACACCTATCGACATTCATCTTCAAATCAACACAAACACCATCATCCCCATCTGTAACATTTATATCAAACTCACGTAATATCAAAATTGTAATAATAGCATTCAAATAACAATCATCGATCCATCTTGAACAATGGCATACATCAAAATTTGTAGGTGAGTTTACCAACATTCAAATTCAAAACGAAGATTAAACCATATCGATGATAATATGAAATTTATCACCACGCGTTCTTCAAATCTAAAGTTGCCGCCACAAAGTCAAATTTAAAAGGGAAAGGAGGAAGTGTTAGATTTGGGGCATAAGAAGTAAAAAAGAAAGAAAAAAAAGGATAGATGGAAGAAAAAAATGAAGGGAAAAATGGTTGTTGAGGTGATAGAGAATAGTAAAAGGTGGAATGTTTTTATATGGTTTCATTATACGTGTTTTAACCGTTATAGTTTATTTTAGTGCATTCCAGAAACTTATTCCAACATTGAAACTGTCTCATAAACCTCTTTATAATAATAGCATCTGATGCATATTTTTATTAGGCTTCTTTATATGACGGCTCAACTGTCGTTATTTACTTTAGTGTACTTCTGACCCTTGTTTTGATAACACAACTGCCCTCAAAATTGCTCTAAGATACACAATGAAGACGTCGCACAACACTTTCAATGAATTTTAAACCCAACTACCATTGACAATACTACGTTGGATGGCAGCTGACGAATAACCACAGTTTGGCGGATCACAAAAGCTGTCTATCAGGACATATGTTTCGAGTTTTGACCTTAAGAGAGGCGGCTATTCCGAAGAAAAAATTCATATGTAATTTTTTTGTCTATATTGTTATTTTTTCAATACACTATTAACAACTATTAATGTACCCCCACTAATTATTTTCATTAGTAGAGAAAGCTCAATTAAATGCAGCGTTAGAAGGCGGTTCCATCGGAACCGCATTTAGTTGAAGTCTGAAAAGAGTTTCAAGTTTGGAAGTGCCTCTTAGGTCATGTTTTTCATTTTAAAGGCGGTTCTAAATTAATTAAAGGCAGATCTACCTTTAATGGTGATCGATTAAAGGCAGTTTTGACTTTAGAAACGCCTTTAATTATGGTTCGGAAACACTTCCGAGTTTGGAAGTGCTTTCCCAGGTTACTCTTTTATTTTAAAGGCGGTTCTAATTATAGAACCGCCTTTAGTGGGAAATTTTCTTGGCCCAATATAAAAACCCATAACATTAGGTTTTCACACGCTTCTCTTCCCACATCTTCTACACCTATAATTTTTCTAACTTTTCTCTCCACTCACACGCCTCTCTTCCCAGCAACTAGAGATGAAGTCACACGTCGTAGAAGGACATTGTCTAACTTTTCTCTCCACTCACACGCCGGAGAAGGACATTGTCGCCACTAGAGATGAAGCCCCCTGCAACCGCGCCAGTTCACTGCACCGGAGCAACATCTCCTACGTTTCTTGTTTTTTATTGTTTTTCTATTTTATTGTTTACATATCTGGGTTGCTTAATGTTTTTTTGGTCCAATATTTCTCTAGTTTTCAAATAATTTTTCTTTGGCTTGCTGCGGTAAACCTCAGGTTTCCGGAAAAATATTTGGACCTCAGAAATAGGTTCAAAATTCGGAACCTATTTTGGACCTCAATGGAAGGTGGTTTTTTAACCGCTTTTCATCGATTTAGATCAAAAGTTGTACAGGAGAAGGCACTTTAATCAATGAAAAGTGTCTTTTCTGATCCAAATAAACCGTCTTTAATAGGCTTTTTCTCTACTAGTGAGGGTTATATAAGCTGTTTTCTCTTTTCGAACCCATTGAGACGGCATTTTCATTTTCAATCACATTTTAATCTTTCATTGCATCAAGAGAATAAATAATGTAAGCAAAAGCACTACTTCATCCATCTCTCTATAAGTGTTTTACCACTTCTTTTAAAACTATTCATCGGTGATTTATAAGTTCAATGTATTAAATTAAGTAGAACAAAGAATTCTAAAAATATACGATGTGATGAATGTAGCAAGATCTCACACTACAATTTCACATTTATATGTTTATGAATTTTTACCATTTAAACAGTATCTACTTTATTTATGAATAGTGAAGTATGACAGTTATAGAGCAACAAAGGGAGTAACACTTTTGAGGCGTGGGAAGAAGTGGAGGGAACCGTGGGTGTGTTTGGAAGGATTTATAAGTGCGTTACTTATAAGCTAAGCACATTCACGGTGTTAGGTAAACTTCTAAAAAGCTGCTCATTTTGAAAGCAGAAGCTATTTTTTGGGAAAAAGTAGAAGTTAGTCTCCCCCTACTTTTAAAATAAGTTATCTTCTATTATAAGCACATCTCCGCCAAATACATCACATGCGGGTTCTATGATAGAGTTAATAAGATAAATAATAAAAGATACAAAATATTTTTTCAAGAGAATCAATGATTATAATGATAAATTTTTTAAATAATGAATTCTTTAAGTGATATGATAGGTCAGAGATTTGGTTGTTTGATTTGATTTATTTTGTAATTAATAGAGTGTGATGGTTTTATATAATTAATAATTTTTCATTTAATATTTCATTTTTTATTATTTCCATCTCGAACACTCTCGCAATCTCTGCCCGAATCTCGTTACTTCCACCTTCTCTTGTAACCTTTGTTGCCGTCGTTTCACCATAGTTTTCCTCTCTTAAACTCCGTTGTTGATTTCACAATATTCTTCTTTAGCAACCTCTGGCGTCGTCGATTTTGCCTCATCTCGTAACTGCTGCCAGTTTCGCCATAGCTTGTAACCTTCATTTTGGCATTTTTTCTGTCTGTTCCCTGCATTTTTATGTCAGTTCTTGTTAGCTTGTTCGTTCGTTCATTTGAGATTCATCAGATAGTTAGGATTTGTTCTCTTTTTTATATTGTGTTTTGGATGTTTTTGTTATCATTTTGTGCTAGTTATTTCATACTACTTCGATTTTCTGGTTTTAGGCGTTGGATAGGCCTCGTTTTTCTGTGTTATGAGTTGTTATGTGCGTTTTCTATAATATAGTTTTGAATTCTCCTCTTGTTGTTACAACAATTTTGTTGATTGTTTGTTTGGAATTAGGAACTGCGTATGTTTACTTATATGTTACATTTGCTAGTATCGAGTGTGTACTTGTTAGTTGTAAAGTATATGACTTTTATTTTCATTTGTTGTTGATTTTTCATTTTGAATTAGGACCTGCATATGTTAACTTATATATTGCATTCTTCATAAATTAGTTGTACTTGTTAGTTGTACTGTGTATGACACTACCACAGAGACACCCCTCTAGCACCATTTTTGGCACCGGTTTTTGAAAACATATGCCCCAAATAAATTAACACCGTTTTTTAAATTAACATCAATTTTTTGAAAACCAGTGTTAAATTAGCACCGGTTTTTTAAAATTAACACTGGCATTCAAAAAATTGGTGTTAAATTTAACACCTGTTTTTAAAAAACCATTGTTAATTTTTAAAACTCAGTTCTAGTTTAACACCGATTTTCAAAAAAACCGGTGTTAAAAATTTTAAAATTTCAATCTTCCCGTCAAAAACTTTGAAATATTCGCAAAAAAATCACCGGTTTAAAAAAACTGGTGTTAATTTTAAAAAACCAGCTTTTAAATAGATTTGGAGACTTTTACGATCTTTTCCTTTTGATTAATCCAGAGGATGATACTCATGTCATAGTTGCAGTTCCCAAACTGGCAGCAAAGCGGCGGTGGCAGCGATGACGAACCAACGACGCCGGTGGTGCAGCGGTGGTGCAGCAATGACTGAAGTTTTGGGATGTCAAATAAGAAGAACTCGAGGGGTATTTTTGTCATTAAAGGTTTAGTTTTAAGACTAGCGGTATTTTAGTCTTTTTAGATTTGGTCAATACTAAAAAATACTCAGTCAATACCGTAATAGTGTCAAAAGATTATATCGGCACATTTGATGCAAAAGTTTGGGTTATAATAGCACTTTCAGACTATACAGGGTTATATTGGCACTTTTGGAAAATAGTAGAGTTATATTTGTATTTTACCCTTTTTTATTAAACCCCATTTTTCATAAACCCATGGAAAGACGGTCTTTCCCAAAATTTTGTCAATTACAAATGTCAAAATCAACAAGTAATTAATATTTCTTTATTATTTCTTCAACTGTTCACTTTCTTCTTTATTTTCTTCTTTTCTTCTTTCTCTTGAATGATGGAACAATGAAAATTCATTATCCACAAGAGCCAGGGCCAATCCAAACCCATTTGAGGCCCTGGATGGAAAAACATATAGGTCATTCTTTGATATATAAATTTTAATTTTGAACTTAATTTGTATTTTAAATTATTTAAAATATTTGCACTTCTTTCGCCTCAACATATGAAATGAAAAAGTTGGTCAAAAGGTGTGTAACGTATGCTACGATGGGGGACTGGATATGCTAGGATGAGAGGAGAGCCAAAACTTTCGTACAAATTCGGGATTTGATCGATAAGAAAATGTTACAGATCATTTATTTATTAGTGAATAAACCGGAATATAATTTTGATTCAATTAACAAAATAATATTCAAGAAAATCTATAAAAAAATTTGTAAAAAATTTCTATGTTAAATAAATAAAATAGAATGAACAAAAAAATAAATGTAACTAAATGAGTTTGAAAATTTTATATACTCACATAAAATGTAGAAGGAAACAGGGTCGTACGTGTTTACAATATTGAGGCACAAAATTGTGGCGTGCAACAAGAGGAGAAGAAGAAAATTGGATAAATGTTTCAGTAATAATAATAAACAGGCCCAAAATTTTTGGGCTCTCCCTAACCTTGGGGTCATTGCAGAAACACAACTCGCTTTGGGTTCTGGTCAGCCCTGATGAGAGCACACTACCTCATTTTTTAAAAATCTAGTGGGAAAAAGAGTGTATTGTTAAACTCCCCCTTTAAACTCCAAAATCCTTCCATTTCTCATCTTTCTTGTTTTTATCTTCAAAATTCTTTGATTATCAAATCAGCACAGAAAACACACCTAAAGTGCACATTATCCTCAAAAAAGCTCTATTTAATACCCAAATAAACAACACTAATCGCATACATCAATCCTCCTTATGGGTGGATCCATGGTGAGGCAAAGTGGTGTCGGAGCCCCGGATCAAATCCATCCGACAGTGGTAAAAGCAATGTTTTCCACCTTAGTTTTCATATCAAAAGAAATTCATAGTGATTAAAAAGAATGGGGAAGAAAGTTAATTTCTTTGGACTTTGATTTAGAATTTGGATGATTAAAGACTTCAGTTTTGCATGAAGTTGTAACTGCGGCTACCATCTATCCAAGCTCGTAACAAATAATCGGGCAAGTTCTATAATTGTGTTTGATTATAGTTTCAGTTAGGCACTATATTTCATCTCTTCATAAAAGTATGCAAGAGTGAGTTTCGAACTCAGAACGGATGCGACTATATATAAAAAAAATTAAAAACCCAAATCAAGTTCATTCTAAAAATCCTAAATCCATTTCCGACTGTGGAACTCTAAGCCTCACCCAAATTCGAATTCTCACCCATGCAGGAAACAAGATTGATTTCGTCTTTGAATCCTAATGCACCGGTTCGAGAGCGTCATTCCAAATCGACGGGAGGAAGCGGACCAATGAACCCGGGCTACGAAGCATGGTTTGTTTCTCTCAAAGCCCAAACCAGGTTCAATGCTTTAAGTGATACCAAAAATGGTTGGATTGTTACATAATAGATCTAAATGTGTATCGTAGCATAGGGTTAGCCGACCCTGTTCTCAAATTTGAAGGTCAAAATGTTCTTAAACTTCTTAGGTATGCCAAATTTATGCAAATTTGCATGAGGTAGGTGGTTCTGGTAGTAGTTAGGCTAAGGTGAACAGGTATAATGTTAAGATAAGCTCGTGAATTATCAAAAAAATAATTGATTTCCCCTATAAGGAACTGTAAGATATTTAACCCCAAGTGGAGGATGGGCCTTTAGATGATGGTTATCATAGGGGGAATGACCACTTAATGATGAATATCCTAGTATTGACCCAATTGCATGTAGGGTGAAATACTTTCAACGCAATCCTCATGATTTAGGTAGACCAGAATCATTTTATCATAATAACATCACCACTGACCAACGTAGTGTGTACGAGATAATAGCTCGGTCCATAGTATCCACTCCGGTCACATCACTGAGCCCAATCGCACGACCCTTATAATGTTCAACTGTGTGGTTGATGGGGCCAGAATTAATCCCTGGGTTGCCATTTTGAAGCAAATGATGTGGTTAGCAACGTCATAGAGAGTAATCAAGAAATTGCCTTACGGAAACTTAATTACATTGATTTTGCGAGGTGTGGATAGGTTGACTTTCATGGAGAGGGAAAAACATGCAAGTATTTTGGCAAATAGTACTTTGTGAAGAAGAAGTATTGGATACTATATGAGAACAAGAGGTATCACCGAACAATTGATGTGGCCAAGCCTCACAAGAGAGCAATGGTTGAAGAAAGTACACTTATTGCTTTTAAGATAAATTTATGGTAAAGTTTTATTTTTTATTAATTTTTATTTGTGCAATTTAATTGCAGAGGAGTTTCGTCCAAAATTTATCAAGAGCATGAATAATCGCTATGAATGGGTTTGCGACGAAGTGGGCCAACTAAGGGAGTGTATATGGAAGCTAGAAAAGAAGCAACATGCATAAAGCCTTTAAAGAGTCAAACCTCAAACGATGCTCTTCTATGTGACTTGTGTTAGGCCTTGATTAGGAGATGATTGGAAATTATTATTTTTTTGGGCTGTGATTGTACTAGACTAATTGAATTTTTATGACTCTTAAATGTCTACAACGTTAGACTAAATTGCCACAAAGCCTATTGTTATCTTATTTAGTGGTTGTTTTGCATTTTTAAAATACGCGAAGTTGAAAGAGAGAATTATATTACCCAAAAGGGTTTATGATATAGACTTGCAAAGTAAAGAAAAACAAGGGATTCAAGCACTGCGGACCACTTGTCCCGAACTAGTTCCAGGCTCAAAACTAGTCCTATCAACCCATATTACCTCATCAACCTATATTAGGTAACTTCCTTTTGACTTTTCTTCTCTTTTTGGTCATCTTCCTTAGGCATTAACCCATATTACCTCATCATGGTCCGACCGTCCGAAATGCACCCGCAAGCTCGCCTCATCTTTTTCAAGCATTGTATTGTCATCAATTGAACCCCTAAAAGCATTTGGCCTGAAACCAATAAAATTTTCAAAATCATTTTCACCAACAAACACCCTTCTACCCTCAACTACAATCTCCCACTTAGGGTTAACCGGGTCTTTCACATAGAACACTTGATAAGCTTTTGCCGCCATTATGAATGGGTCTTCTCTGCAAGCACACCGTCTCCGATCAACTAAAGTGAATCACAATTCCTCCATTCTTTGACCACTGTCAACATCTACTCATTCACACTTAAATACGGGAACTCGCATGGTCACATAATCAAGCTCCCATATTTCAAATATGGTTCTGAAGTAACACCTACACACATAAATTGGATTGTTGTCACCTGATCTAGCAACATGCAGTGCCTTCATTCCACAGTTTTAGGAAACACCCTTATCATTCACTAATTTTGTGGAAAATTTAAAACCATTGATGTCGTACCATATGAAAAGGCCGTACCAAGAGGTCTATGTGTCATCCACCAAACCGTTTCAGAATGTCTACCACTCCCAACATGACTGGGAAGCCACAATGCAAATGTTCTAGTGTGTTCTTGTAGAAATCGAGCTTCATTGAATGTAGGATGCGCCCCACATATCTCATTCATGTGAATCTCGATATATGGAACGTCTTCGTGGTTCTGAAGTACGCACAAATAGGAAGCATATAAATCTTCTGCAATAGGGCTTAGCAGCTTACCCTATCGAACCCCTTGTCCATCTAATCTCCCTTCATGTCTAGAATTCGAAAACCCCACCAAATCGACCTCCTTCAAATATTTGTTACAGAACTCAATTACCTCTTCTCCACATATTGTTGCACCATACTTGCATCAGGCATATTTTTTTTCTTCACTAAATGTTTGAAAATTTTCATATATCGTTCAAAAAGATACATCCATCTCAAAAATACGGGACCACATAGCTTGATCTCTAGGACCAACAAAATAATCAAATGGACCACAATGTCAAAAAATAGGGCAGGAAGTACATCTCCATTCGGCATAGTACATCAACAATCATGGTTTGCAACCGGTCAAACATTACAATAATAATCCGTTTGGAATAAATAGACTTGAAGAACAAACAAAGCTATCTAATGCACAATATTACATGGGAATTGAGAGACGACCTTATCACAATGGAATTCAACTCCTCGGTCAAATTGTGATAGTCATGTGATTTAAGACTGACCAACTTTAACCCCTTCACCGATACACATGAACTTATGTTAGATGAGTAAGCTCCTGGCACCTTCAAACTACTCAGAGTCTCGCAAAACTATTTCTTCTCTGCATTAGACATGGAGAAATATGCAGGGGGAGATAACACTTATCACCATCAGTAACTGGACCCATACTCTCTTTAATACCCATCTCAACCATGGCAAGCCATGCCTTCAACCCATCTTTTGTTTTACCAGGTGTATTTAACAGTGTACCAACTAATAAATTGCACACATTTTTCTCGTTGTGCATTACATCAAGAAATTGTCTGCAATCAAATCCTTTCAGTAAGGAAGTTGGAAAAAATAGAGCATTTCTTCCAACTTAGTTTGACGGAAGATTTCCGCTTCCCTTTCCCAAAATTATTTTGTAATTCCTTAACTCTCTCAAAAACATGATCACCCGTTAGTGGTAAGAGTGGTGGCCCCATTGAACCACTTCTTTGCAGAACACCGTGGGTGCCCCTGAGGAAGAGATCGTGTGTACCCCTGGTAAACAGTTTTACATCTATGCTTAAGTGGGAAAAATTAGGTTTCCCTTTCACACACGGGACACGCGTAGTGCCCCTTCACTGAATATACGACAAATTTCCATAAGAAAGAATATCATTTATAGTGCAGAACAACAAGGCCCTCAACATGAAATACTCTTCTGCAAGACCATAATAAGTATGGACCCTATCCTTGAACAACGTCTCTAAATCATCTATAAGGGGAGCAAGATAAACATCTATACCATTACCAGGTTGCTTGGGACCCAAAATCATCATCAATAACAACACATACTTTTGTTTCATGTCAACCATGAGAGGAGATTGTAGATTACCAAAATTACAGGCCAGGATCTATGTGCGCTGCTCATATTACCAAACGGATTCATTCCATCAGACGATAGGCCAAACCTCAAATGTCGAGGCTCCAATCCAAACTAAGGATAAAGGGTATCAAGCTTCTTCCCCTGCTCACCATCTGACATATGACTGATCACATCATCCCA
>JAULKJ010306670.1:0-11215 GCA_032355405.1 Rubia balearica | reverse complement strand
CCAGGGTTGGTGTCCATATTAGAGCGCCCGGGATATATTTTCCTCATTCTCATATCTAACAGTTGCGACCTACGCAAGCCTGAGTTCTTTAAGCAGGGGCTCGTTAGCATTGGGAGTGATATTGATGGAGAATAAATTGCGGTATCAAAAAATGATCGAAGCACATTCCCTAATTACAGAAGCGGTGTGGTAGCTCTTAAGTGAACCTGGACCTTTATGTGACAAACATTGGGAATTACCGACCACCTCCACGCTATGTGACATAGGTATGAGACAGATTTATATGTCTTTCATGTTATATAATCTAGGATCAAGTTCATATGTCGGTCATGTTACGCAAATACCCCCAGACAAGTTAATTATAGTTTTTAATCTCTCTGTTTGCATGCTCGCTAGTTGTTAGACAAAAAACCCCCCAGTCATATGTTTAAAGCACTAGATATTCCCAACACAAAATCAGAGTGATACCCGATTGTGGGTTGTATGTAGTTAACTTTCAAATTATAGTATCTCTGTGGATGACCCCGGACTTGCCACTAACTACTCTATAGTGATTAGTAGTGAGCACAGGAGTAATAAAAAATATTTCTATCTTTGATTACGCACTTCGCGGGTCATTCTCCCATTGGTTTATGACTCTGCGGGGTGCATATCAGCACCTCATCCATCCTATGAAAATACTTTCTACCCATAGAAACTGGGTATAGCAGGGTGGCCTTAGTAACCCCAGGCCAATTCCGTTGATGGAATATTTCTATAGGACCCTCGGTATCTTCAGGCCTCAATTCAGTGGGGTCGGTGTACGAACAGCCTAGGACATTGTTAATTGTGAATTTAGTAACGAGTATCCTTACATCATTAACCATAGTTAGGTTATTGTTATTACTCTGGCCTAAAGTAGTATAAAATTGTAAAACCTCATCATAATGGACCGAATCATCCAATTTCAACAGTTTATCGAAATTTAAGGGCTCGAATTTTCTAAGCAAACGACCTAAGCATAAGATCTTTATATCCGAACTATGAACAACCTTTGGATTAGTACATTTTCTACAAAGAAAATCTATGTACCTTTGTTCAGCGTTGTCATCGAAGAATCGGTTGAAATTTCTCGGCTCGTGAAATGGACTCTGACTACAAGACAAGGGGTTCCTTGCTCCTCCACCTGGTTTACCACCACAGTACCTTGGCATTTTTGGTTTTGGATTGAAAATTTATTGAATTTCAGTAAGAGGGGAAACTTGGGCGATTTTGGAGTGGGAATTAGGGAAATTCAAACTGAATGCCCGATTTGGGGGTTTGTTTTTTATATACTAGCCCCTAATACGTTCTTTTTCTAGCTGCAGCCCAGTACTGAACTCGTAACAAGGTCCAAATCACATTCCAAGTTCCGAAGTGACAGTTGGACCTTGTCTAATGCCTAGAATTAAAGGCGATTTTAAAAGGGGTAATTAATACCCATTTGATTGGGCGCGAGTTTCCTCCCATTTTCTTCTCCATAAACCCTTCTTTTCTATTTTTCCACCCCTTCCATCACAAATTTCCTTAAAATACACACTTGAATATCCAAACCACCCAAAATCCTAGGCATCCTCATCTAGGTAACCTAATCTCTATGGAAGCACCATTAAAGAGAATGTTTGGGTTACTCCTTGAAGAATGTAGTCATCATAGATAATTTCAACTTCTAATCCCTTTCTCTTGATGAAAAGGTAAATATTAAAGTGTTGGTATTGTTGTATAAAACAAATTTGTTTGAGTTTTATTCTTACGTTTGATGCGTCTGGAATCCGATCAAACTGCACCTCCAATTCCTTGGTCATGATCTGCAAGAAACAAGCCCCCGGAAGTCCCATGGGAACACTCTTCGATGCTTAGGTTAGTTACCAGTATGAATACTAAAGTGTATACATACCTTGTATTAATTCCTGAATAATCCTAGTATTGTTTGTGTGTAACTCAACTTCTTTCCAATACCATTAATGTCGGTTAACGCGGTCAAATCTGTATAATGTTTCTGGCTTACCTCATTGGGTTAAATAGGCTCAGTGACCCTAATATTTGGTCTAGTTAGTTTCAACCATTATCAACGATAAATTTTTTGTAAACATAAATGAATTTTAGACTCTCTTTATACGTATACGTTATACTGAAGTTATCAATGTGACAGTACTATTGCAGTGAAAGTCCAAAAGACACCATTATTTTATTCAATTTGCTTACACTACACTGAAATCCTAATTAAAATCCGACATGTGTCACTTAAAAATAAGTAAGACCCCAAACCATGCTCTCAGTCCATCAAATATTAAATACTCTATAGTTACTTTTTAACACACCAGGTAAAACTAATTTTATTTTAATCTTCTGCATATAATTATCTTAGAGTCCGTCTCTTGAAAAATTGTCTTTCATAAGTTATGGAAATACCAAGATTTAAACTGCAAATTAGAAGAAATCAATATAAAAATTTTGGGTTGCATTAATCGGGTCATAAACTTATAACTATTGTATGTTGCATGATAAATTTTTAGTATTCCAACTAAAATATTTCACCTTTATATAATTCTAATTCAAACTCATTTTTCTATGTACCTATGGGAAAAAAATTCTCTCTAGATTTTGCAATTATCTCAAGCTTTTAAAATCATACGGACTATTAAATGGAAGGGTCCAGTGAGCCGGTGTTTGCGGTCATCTCTCTTTTAATGTTTGACCTAAACCGAGTTAGTGAAATTAAGTTGTTTATTTTGTCGTTGACAAACATTAAAGATATCATTATTGTCTGTATTTGACTTGGACTTCTCACGTGATTTCTCCCATCCCGATCCCTCCTTCCTATTCAAAATGTCTCTATCTTTGTTGATCAATATGTTTTTTTTTGTTAAATTAAAAGATTACGTCTCTTCTTTCCAAAGTCATGGAAATACGAAGGTTTAAAGTGTAAATGAGAAGAAATTAAAATAAAATTTTCGGGTTGCATGAATCGGGTTATAAATTTTATTACTACATATTGTATAATAAACTTTTAATATTATAACTAAGACCTTTTACCTTCTATAATTTTAATTAAACCCCGTCTTTCCATAAGTCTATGAAAAGACGGTCTTTCCCAAGACTTTACCAAATTAAAATGTAATATTTACGCTTCATATTTATAATAAAAATTAAATCAAAATTATAAATATATTTCATGTCATAGTATTTATAAGAATCATAAAGTAAAAGTAATCAATTTAAATAGAATTTATTTAAAATTTTTTGAAAGAAATTAAAAATAATTATAACCTTTCCAAAATTAACATATACTCCCTCCGTTCCACTATTAACTTCTGAATTGCTTTTTACACAAACTATTAGTTTTTGGAAAACATATTAGTACTAACATATTAGTACTAACATATTAGTTTAAGATTTTACCTTTTAAATCTTTCGCAGTATAAAAATTTGATTAATTTGAACTTCATCTTCTAAATCCAACATGTCGTCTTCTTCTTCAATTTTAGTCTTGTCTTCGAAAGATATAATGGAATATTAGGTTCAATTTCACCTTCTCTCATAGAAATTTTTACTTGAACTATATATTCAATACTTGCAATTTCAATTTTTCAGTTCTTAATATAATCCTATTAAAAAAATAAAATATTGTAGATACAGTTGGTAAGTAGATATAAAAATATTACATATGTAATGCACCAAATTATGTGATGAATTTATCAAACCTTAGTAATTTCGTTCATTATTTTGTTCAGCGGTGAGACACAATATTTTTCAGCATTTTCACCAAAAAAGGAAGTTGTGATCATTCCACTCTCATCTATTAGATGAGTTTGAAATCGACACCTAAATAAGAAAATAACAGTGTGTGTATGGAGTTAATATACAACGTGTAATGAGCCTGGTTTAGTGGTAAACCACACTCTCAATAACTGAGAGGTCACAAGTTCAAAACACACTCCCATAAAAAATTGTGAATATTAGAGCAATTTCTTGATGGGGTTTACCCAGTGTCGTGGGACCGTGTCGGTGGTCCCCACTGTGGTTTCCCAACCTGCAGGTGGTCGATGACGGTGAGATCGTGGTGGTTCCAGTTTCGGTGGCAGCGGTTCGTTGGTGGTGTAGCGTTTGGGTGTTCTTAGGAGGGCGTCCCTAGCTATCAATTTGATGGAGTTTCATGCTCTACTGTGTTTCAACAGGTTCAATGGTGGTGTCTCCTAGTTAGGTTCTAGATTAGGATGTTAATATGTAATTCGATTGCTTGTATGTAACATTTCAAAAAAAATTAATATACAAAAATTAGTGTGCCTATAATTAAAATTTAAATTGAAAAATAATAATATTTACTTGAGGTTATTTAAATTGGAATACAAGAATATCATATATTTTTTTATAAAAAAAAACTGCAGACCAAATCAATGGCACTAAATTCATATTCTTCACCATTTTCATTAATATACATAGAATGAACAAAAAAATATTTTTAATTAACATAATATGTTAATTGAGAATATTTTTCAGAATTTGACAGATTGTGGTATGAAAATAAGAATAAAATGTTATCTAATAAAAATTTATAAGCATATGGAAAAATGGGGTTGAATTAGAATTATAAAAGGTAAAAGGTTTTGGTTGCAAGATTAAAAATTTACTATGCAACGTGTAGTTGTTATTCTATTAATGCAACCCAAAAATTTAATCTTCACTTCTTCTAATTTGCAGTCTAAATTCCGATCTTTCCCGGATTTATGGAAAACTGTCTTTCAAGAGACGGACTTTTACCAGTGAAACTAAAAGGGAATTTGTTATTTAAAGAAAAAAATAACAAAAAAGATTTTGTTTATTTATGTAATTCATGTAATTTGAAGAGAATTTGCTTCTGAATTTTTTTAAAATTTTACTTTGTATATTACTATAGAAACGATTTTTTTTTAAAAATAATCTCAAATTAGTCCATGATATGATGGTCAGAAATTTCCAGGAAAATTCAATTATAAATTCCAGTGAAACAAGGGCAATTAAATAATATGGTGAAATACATCTATAACCCTAACATTTGATTGAAAGTGCAATATAACCTTGCAATTTAAGAAAGTGTCAATCTAACCCTAACTACTAGTTAAATTGTGCCAATATAGCCAAACTTTTGAATTCCGGCATTGTCCTAAAAAATTCAGGCGTTGACAAAAAATTAAAATGACCAAAATACCCCTTAGACCAAAACTGGAAAAAACTGAAAAGACGGAAAATGGGGGGAAACCCTTATTATTTCTCCTTCTTCCCGGTGGTCTTCTTCTCTACCGCCCTGTCTATAAAAAGTCACTGTACTCCTCCGCCTCCACCACATGTCAACACTGCAAACTTCTTCCGTTTGTCCGAACCTTCCTCGACTACTTCCAAAAAAGAAATAATCCCGCCTTCCTCCTCAATAGCCTTCCTCCCCAATTCAATTTTGGCAAAACTGCTCAAAACCACCATAGCCTTCTCCGCCAGCCATGTTCCCTGTTCGCAGCAAGAAACTTTGATAATAAAGTTCTGAAGTCAATACCCGAACCATACAATATTATTGATATACATACGGATGGAGCCTTTAGCTAATTATCCAAGAAAAATTAGGCAAGTGAGAGGTGATTGTTCTCACCAGCGCCACCAGGGGCTTAATAGCACCGACGCTCACCAATACCAAAAATTTCACCACACCGGAGTCAAAGAATCAAGCAAGTTTCAATGGAATTTTTGTTTTGCCAGCGTCAGAGATTACAAAAATAAGTGTCGATAAAATTTCACGCTCATCAAGGATTTGTGTCGCAGGCACCAGCATTGGAAATTTAACAGCGTCGTAACAGTGTGCGCTTGAGTTAAGGGGTTAGTGCATCTCAGTAATGGTATAAGTGTCATCACAGCTCAAGCATCTCCTATCAGAGCCCGTTATCGACGCGGTTTTTCACCAAGAGGAGCAATTTGGCTGCCGACCAACACCCCCGCCGATTAAACCCTAGCCCCCCGGCCACCCTCTCCCCTCCATCCCCCATCGCCGCCCTCCTTCCCCCTGCCTCCATCCACCATGCTCACCCTCTCGCCGGATTTCTTCTTCGCCACATTGCCGCCATGCTCACCCTCAATCTGCAAAGGTGGTGCTTGTAAAAATAAGGAAATAATTTCAACTAAAGAAGACGAGAAAAATGGTAAAAACAAGGAAATAATTGGAGTGCAAAGAAGTCATATCTTCTATTTTACTTTCTTTTTTTAAAAGAAAATTAAGGGCAAAATAGTCATTTCACCATATTACTAAAAGGTCAGCAATGTCCAGGGTTAGATTGACACTTTCTCAAATTGCAAGGTTATATTGACAATTTCAGCTAAACTATAAAATTATTTTAGCACTTATCTCTAAATAATAAATTTTAGTGGAACATTTATAACTTTCTAGGGGAATGTGATGATTAGGACCATTATTAGGACATTTTAAAAACAATTCCACGTGTTTTTTTAAAATTCAAATCATCGTAGACGGGGTTTGAAGTCTATTTTTTCCTTTTCATTAAGCTCATATGTTACCAAAAAATGGCTAACATCACGTTACCTAGAGGCTTACATCAAGTTGCCCCAAAAAAAGGGCATCATAAATGCTTTAAAACATCAAATTACACTTTTGTAGCATTAATATCTAAACTAATAGAAAAGGTACATAGTAGGATGAATGGTTAAACACTGACGATTTCGACTAATTCAGCTCGAAATAGCTGGCTATCCACCGAATCCCACAGGAACCCGATTACAGTATTCGAGTATCAGCCACCTTCTTACTGAGTTTCCAATACAATGCCCTACTCGACCTCTAAAGAAATTTTAAAAAATGAACAGTTTCTTAAGTGAAAGATCCGGTTCATCTCTCCTGAGTTGAAATCCTTTAAAGAAAGCCGAAGATGACCCCCGATTATTTTGGTCACCAAAAAGTCTTTTGTACATGTAAGTAAAATCAGGAGAAAGTATGAAAGTCTCTAACACAACACAAACACAAGATGATGAATCAAAGATTTTTCAACTTGCTCGAGCTACAAATTATGGATTGTAAGTTTGCAAAAAGTAAGTTGTTGTAACTACTTTGATTCAGATTTCTCCTATACCGACATATAGACCAGAATGGAAGGCAACTAAGTTTAAACAAGAAAAAGGAGCCGTCACAAGCTTAGAAATGGCAGAGAACAAACGCGACTAAATATTCCAGCAAAAAAACTAAAATTTTGAAAGAGCTACCCCAATAATGATGAAAATAAAGCAAATAAAATACTGAATAAATTAACATAATGATGCTCCCTTAGAGAAGAAGTGGAAGCAAGAAGCGATCAAGATGCATAAGATGACATAATATCAAATTAGAAGAGTGGTTTTCAGCAATGCAAAGATATCAAAGCAGTAGTTTGGGCAAAGCCTTAACCTTTGTTATCGAAGAGTTTCCAGCATATAATTGTTCCGTAGAAATCGAGGGTCCACCTTCCAAATACATTATATATGAGTTAAAGCTCAATAGTGTACATATACAACATAACATAATAGATAAGCCATTGAGGTACATCAGCCTATAGAAATATGATCAAGGAACAAACTTAATTATGTTGTCTGATAATTCAAACGGATGGTTGTTGAAAGGCTCAATACCCACAGCAGCTATGGGGTAAAATTTTGGAGGCCACATGTTGCTGATAAAAACCCTCCCTCCAAATCTACCTGAAATGCTAAAATTAACAAGTTAAATCCTCATAGATTGAAAACACCATTAACACCATAAGACAATAAATGGTCCAGAAAATGGCCCTCTGACGGGAAGAATAAGAATAAGAAACTACATCTCAAGCACAACATGGCGAAACCTCATAAACAGTAATCCCAAAAATTAATTAAGCTAGGAAAAGAAACAAAAATTCAACTAAATTTCAAGAACACAACATAAATCTAAGCCAAAAACCAAGAAAAAGTCATAGTATTACTCAACCATTTTTGCTGTGGGGTAGCTGTTTCAAAATTTTGGCATATCAGTTGGTACTCCATGTGGGTAGCCATATCAGTAGGTGCATACTGACCAACCAAAGTCTAAACAGCAAGAACAAATGAATCCCAAATTCAATCATAAAATTCAGATCCCACCCAAACAAAAATAATTAAAAAACACTCAAAAGTCCGGAAAGGGAGCTTCTTGGCAGACTCTACATCTTGAAGGCCAAAAGGTCCAGGGAAAGCTTCTGCAATAACTCTGAAAATTCTAAACAGGGCAGTTAAATAACACAGTGATTGCAAACTTTGCCTATTTTAGATAGCAAATTTTTTTTATCTATCCTCTGACAGTATAACAAGGCCAATTTAAGAAGGCTTCTACATAAAAGCAAAGTAAATTCTATATGAACTCAGAGAGAAAAGCATAAAAATCATGGATATAAGGAGAAATATCAAATGATTATTCTAAGATTCACCCAGGTTCTAGCCAAAAACAAAGCCATAACAAGAAATAGTTATCGAATCAAACTATTAATAGAAGGGGAAAAAAGAGTAAGTGCAAGAATGCATGGCATAGAAGTTTCCAAGAGCAGCTGCAGAACTGCAGTCCCTCTCAACACTCTCAATTCAACGCATAACCGAACGATAGCATACATATATAAGATCATTCAAGTTTCAAAAACAACAAAATCAATGTCGGAAAATCAATCTGCATACATCAAAGAAAACTTTCAATCAAGCCTCACTCCTTAAATCACAATCCAACATAATCATGTAGGCTACTTTTTATTGTCAACATTCTTTATTTGGTGGTACAGTGAAACTTGTCGGATGCAAAGGGTGAAGTCGCATTCTCTGAATGCTACTTCAGGGTGTATAATTTTTTTTAAAAATTTGAAATTGTGTTCGCATTTGACAAATGCACTCTTTAATTTTTATTTATTTCCGTGTACGCTGAAAGAATTACACGGAAATTGACGTTGAGTGCGCATTTGACAAATGCGCACTCTTTAACTACAAAAAAAAACATTGAGGTGGAATTTGATGAAAGCGACCTGAACGTCTACTTAAATTTAGCTTACTGTGGCGCGTGTAATCCACGTGTGCCGTGTGTGATGGTAAGTTTTTAAAATTGAAAATAAAAATTGTTGACGGTAAGTTTTTGACGGTAAATGTTTCTATATTATATAATTTTAAAACGAAAGTATTTATATAAAAATAATTTAACCGTTATAAAAATAATATAACTATTATTCAAAGTACAAAGTTAAAAAATATGGATTTTCAACTAATCCACATGTGGTGCGTGTAATTCACGTGTGCCTACACAGGTGTGACGCGTGTAATCCACGTGCCTACACAGGTAGGTGTGACGCGTGTAATCTATGTGTGACTACACACGTAGGCGTAACGCGCGCGTGTAATCCACATTTGGCGTGTGTAATCCACGTGTGACTACCTGTAGGTGTGGAGCGTGTAATCCACATGTGCCTACACAGGTGTGACATGTGTAATCCACGTGTGGCACGTGTAATACACCTGCCTACACAGGTAGGTGTGACGTGTGTAATCCACGTGTGACGTGTGTAATCCACGTGTGGCGCGTGTGACGGTAAGTTTTTGAAATTGAAAATAAAAATTGTTGACGGTAAATTTTTGATGGTAAGTTTTATTCTATATTATATAATTTTAAAATGAAAGTATTTATATAAAAATAATCTAACCGTTATAAAAATATATATAACTATTATTCAAAGTACAAAGTTTAAAAATATGGATTTTCAACTAAAATATGTGTTCCTTTTAAAATTATAATTTATTTAATTTCAACTCATATACCACTCGAAAAATAATATTACAATATTTTTATACAAATAATTATAATATTATAATTTTTACTTTGAAAAATATAAAATATGATGCATTTACAATATATAAAATAATTATATTTATATAAAAAATATTGTTATTTATTGCATAAAAATAATAAATTAATCCACGTGTGTAATCTACGTGTGGCGCGTGTAATCCACGTGTAATCCACATGTGCCTACAAAGGTAGGTGTGGTGCGTGTAATCCACGTGTGGCACAAAATGCGCCCTCTATTTTTTTCGGTAAATCTGGCATGTTTATTAAAATAAATAAATAATCTCTTTTTTTTTGTTAAATCTGGGCTGCAAATTACAAAAAAATATATATTATAGAGTGCGCATTCACCGAATGCGCCCTCCCCTTTTATTTCTGTTTTCAAAAATTACACCATTTGCATCCGACTTTTTTGGATTTACCCTGGTTCAAGAAACAACTCCGTTTTTTTTTCTATTGGAGCTTTGTTCAGGTCAGATTGCTATTGGATCAGATCATGCCAATAATTTTTAGAGTAAAGTATTAAAATGAATCTAACTTTAATCTGAAAATACCAATATAACCTTGCAAACATGAGAAAGCGTCAAAAAATGTGTCAATCTAATCCTAGGCAACGTTGACTTCAATTGTTAACAGAAAGTTTGGCCGACATTTAATTAATGACCACTTTATCCCTGGAGAAAAAAAATTAAAAGATATTAATGCCCTCCCTTCTTCTATAATTTTCATTCTCCCTTCTTCTTTCCTCCTCTTCATTTTCTCACCACCCAAAAACTTCACTCATCTTCTTCTCCACAATGCATCACCGCCCCCGACACCGGCCAATTTTTGGCTATTTTTTCAGGACATTTTCCCCCAAACGTTGCCAAAATGGCGTTGAATTAACCGGCGATTTCACTGTAATATCAGCACCACTATATGGGATGGTTTTCTGAGGGCCCAATCACAGGTTTCCATTGCCGGTAAAACGGACATTGCAAATTTTTGGTGCGACTGGAAAAGCTCTGGAGACGGTGGGACAACGAGCCACGAAGAGAGAGCATCGAGGTTTGGAGAGGCTGGAGGTTTGGACCTGCGAATGAGTTGTCGCATTTATGGAGAACAGACTAGACGGAGTTGTGGTTGTCATTGCGGCCGACGTGTATCAAGCTCGAGCGATGGGTCTAAGCACAAGGAGTTTATGCGAGAGGGAGGGGCTGGTGTGGAGTGGAAATGAGTGGTGCCGGGTGGTGGTTCTGGGTTGGGAGGGGCAATGGGCAAGGGCATGTGGGACGTTAGCGTGCAGTGGCGGGTGGTGACACGGTGGTGGCGGGCAGTGGTTGGGGTGATGGGGGTTTGAAGAAGAAGAAAAGGGGTAAA
>JAULKJ010306652.1:0-11216 GCA_032355405.1 Rubia balearica | reverse complement strand
TAGTTAGGTAGGGTCGGATTTCTATTATTTACAATTCAATCCCTACAAACTTTGAAAATTATAATTAATACCCCATCCTAAATTAAGAATCTAATATTTATTAATTAACCCCCGGTCTCGGTGCGAGGCGGCCTAGCACAAGACTTTGTCTACTTTAACATTTTAAGCATTGATTCATTTTAAGCAAATATTTAATGTAGATATAATCAACTTGTTGTACATGTAGATACGCAATCACAAATGTATTTCATGTCCTGCATTACTAACTCCAATCTTGAAAAATAAATACCTAGTGCTAGCCATAATGTAAGGAGAAAAAATAAGTAATAATAGCACGAGTATATTAAAACAAATTGTTTAAAACATTGATTTTTCTTCGTATTTCACCGAACAAAATTATATATCAACTACTATTGGCAAGATCTTATTGAACCAAATTACTAGGAACCCTTATTTAGAAAAATACAGAAGCCCAAATATTTTTAACTTACAGTTAGCAAATTTCACTGAGCGATACTCGTGCGGGTAGTGGGTGTGTGAGGATTTCGATGTTAATCAAAATGAGAATTTTCTTTATATGATTCTGATTATTTATTTTATTATTTAAATTAATTAATCATTTAAATCACTGACCTATTAACAACATGTGAAAATATGAATGAACATATATTGACTGAACACATAACACAAACAAAATGAACATTATCGACGTCTCAATTAAATTTGGTGTTGAGTAGGAGCTTTCAAATGTTGATTGGTATTGTTAAATTAATCTTATTTTATATAAGAAATAGAAATAGAAACTTAACAATTTTAGTAACGAGAACCAAAAAGTAAACCGAACCCCTTTTATGAAGAATAAAGGTCCATTAGATATTATTGCAAGAGTACCTTTTCGTAATGTTATTCGAAAAATATTTTGTTGGATACCAGTGCTACCATATATAATGGAGATATTTTCATCTTTAAAAACATTGTATTTGTTTCCATTTTCATGTTGAAAATTTTGGGCATACTTAACTTAAACATTTTAAGCGTTGAATAATTTTTTAAGCAAATATTTAATATTGTACGTGAACGGATATAATCAACTTCTTGTACCTGTAGATACGCAATCACAAATGTATTTGATGTCCTGCATTACTAACACCAAACATGAAAATAAGTACCTAGTGCTAGCCATAATACAGGGAGAAAAAAATAACAATAGCACGAGTGTAGTAAACCAAATTGTTTAAAACGTTGTTTTTTCATGAGATTTAACCGAAAAATATTTTATATCAACAACTATTGGCAAGACCTTATTGAAACAAATTACTAGAAACCCTTATTTAGACAAAAACAAAAGGCTAAGTATTTTTAACTTACAATTAGCAAATTTTACTGAGCGATACTCATGCGGGTAGTGGGTGTATGAGGATTTCAATGTTAATCATAATGATAATTTTATTTATATGATTCTGATTATTTATTTTATTATTCAAATTAATGAATGATTTAAATTATTAACCTATTAACAACATGTGAAAATATGAATGAAGATATATTGACGGAACGCATAACACAAATTGAATAAACATTATCAACATCTCAACTAAATTTGGTGTTGAATAGGAGCTTTCAAATGTTGATTGGTATTGTTAAATTTAATATTATTTTAAAGAAGAAATAGAATTGGAAACTTAACCATTTTAGTAACGAGAACCAAAAAGCAAATTGAACCCCTTTTATGCAGAATAAAGGTCCATTAAATATTATTACACGAGTACCTTTTCGTAATGTTATTCGAAAAATATTTTGTGCGACACTCGTGCTTCCATATCTAATGGAGCTATTTTCATCTTTAAAAACATTGTATTTTGTTTCCATTTTCATGTTGAAAATATTGGGCATACTTACACTCAAATATTTTAAGCGTTGAATATTTTTTTAAGAAAATATTTAATATTGTACGTGAACGGATATAATCACATTTTGTACATGTAGAAACGCAATCACTAATGTATTTGATGTTCTGCATTACTAACTCCAAACTTGAAAAATAAGTACCTAGTGCTAGTCATAATACAAGGAGAAAAACAAGTAACAATAGCACGAGTGTAGTAAAACAAATTGTTTAAAACGTTGTTTTTTCTTAAGATTTCACCGAACAATATTATACATCAACTTCTGTTGGCAAGACCTTATTGAAAAAAAATACTAGGAACCCTTATTTAGACAAATACAAAACCCTAAATATTTTTAACTTACAGTTAGCAAATTTTACTGCGCGATACTCGTGCGGGTAGTGGGTGTGTGAGGATTTTGATGTTAATCAAAATGAGAATTTTCTTTACCTGATTATTTATTTATTATTCAAATTAATAAATTATTTAAATAAGTAATCTATTAACAACATGTGAAAATATGAATGAAGATATATTGACTGAACACATAAAAAAAACTAAATGAACATTATCGACATCTAAATTAAATTTGGTGTTGAATATGAGCTTTCAAATGTTGAATGGTATTGTTAAATTTAATATTATTTTAAATAAGAAATAGAAATGGAAACTTAACCATTTTAGTAACGAGAAACAAAAAGTAAACTGAACCCCTTTAATGCAGAATAAAGGTCCATTACATATTTTTGCACGAGTACCTTTTCGTAATGTAATTCAAAAAATATTTTGTGCGATACTCGTGCTACCATATCTAATGGAGCTATTCTCATATTTAAAAACATTGTATTTTGTTTCCATTTTCATGTTGAAAATTTTGGCATGCTTATACTTTAACATTTTAAGCACTGATTCATTTTTTAAGCAAATATTTAATATTGTACGTGTACGGATATAATCAACTTGTTATACATGTAGATACGCAATCACAAATGTATTTGATGTCCTGCATTACTAACTGCAATCTTGAAAAATATATACTTACTTCTAGCCATAATACCAGGAGAAAAAATATAAGTAACAATAGTATAAGTTGATTTTTAAAACGTTGATTTTTCAATTGTTTAAAACGTTGATTTTTCTACAGATTTCACCGAATAATATTATATATCAACTACAATTTGCAAGATCTTATTGAAACAAATTACTAGGAACACTTATTTAGACAAACACAGAAGCCTAAATTTTTTGAACATACAGTTAGCAAATTTTATTAAGCGATACTCGTGCGGGTAGTGGGTGTGGGAAGATTTCGATGTTAATCAAAATGGTAATTTCTTTATCTAATTCGGATTATTTATTTTATTATTCAAATTAATTAATTATTTAAATCATTATCCGCTTTGCAACATATGAAAATATCAATGAAGATATATTGACGTAACACATGAGACAAACTAAGTAAACATGATCGACATCTCAGTAAAATTTAATGTTAAATATGACCTTTCAAATCTTGACTGATATTGTTATATTTAATCTTATTTTTAATAAGAAATAGATATACAAACCTAACCATTTTAGAAACGGGAAAGAAAATGTAAACTGAACCCTTTAATGCAGAATAAAGGTCCATTAGATTTTATTGCACGAGTAACTTTCTGTTATGTTATTTGAAAATATTTTGTGTGATAGTCGTGCTACCATATCTAATGGAACTATTTTCATATTTAAAAACATAGTATTTGGTTTCCCTTTAAATGTTGAAAATTTTGGAACTACTTATAGTTTTACATTTTAATCATTGAGTCATTTTTTAAGCAAATATTAACTATTGTAAGTGAACAGATATAATCCACTTTTTGTGCATATACATATTGAATCACAATTGTATTTGATGTTCTGCGTTACTAACTCCAATCTCGATAAATAAGTATTTAGTGCTAGCCATAATAAGAGGAGAAAAAAAGTTACAATAGTACGAGTGTAGTAAAACAAATTGTTTAAAGCTTTGATTTTTCTTCAGATTTCACCAAACAAGATTATATATCTACTACTACTTGCAAGATCTTATTGAAAAAAAATTACTAGGAACCCTTATTTAGACAAATACGAAAGCCCAAATTTTTTTAATTCACCGTTAGAAAATTTTACAGAGCGATATTTGTGTGGGTAGTATGTGTGAGGATTTCGATTTTAATCAAAATGAGAATTTTCTTTATCTGATTCTGATTATTTGTTTTATTATTCAAATTAATTATTTAAATCAATAACCTATTAACAACATATGAAAATATAAATAAAGATATATTTACTGAACAGGACGCAAACTAAATGAATATGATCGACATAACAATAAAATTTGATGTTGAATATGAGATTTCAAATCTTGATTGGTATTGTTAAATTTAATCTTATTTTTAATAAGATATAGAAATGGGAACATAACCATTTTAGTAACAAGAAAGAAAAAGTAAACTGAACCCCTTTAATGAAGAATAAAAGTCTATTATATATTATTTCACAAGTACATCTTCGAAATGTTATTCAAAAAATATTTTTTGTGATACTCGTGCTAGTTTATCTAATGGATTTATTTTTATCTTTAAAAACATTGTATTTTGTTTCCATTTTCATGTTGAAAATTTGGACATACTTATAGTTTAACATTTTAAGCATTGAGACATTTTAAAGCTAATATCAAATATTGTATGTGAACTTATGTAGACCACTTGTTGTATATATACATATCCAATCACAATTGTATTTGATCTCCTACATTACTAACTCCAATCTTGATAAATAAGTACCTATTTCCAGCAATAATACAAGCAGGAAAAAAAATAAAAATAGCACGAGCGTAGTAAAACAAATTGTTTAAAGCGTTGATTTTTCTTCGGATTTAACCTGGCAAGTTTATATGTCAACCACTAACTGCAAGATCTTATTGAACAAATTACCAGGAGCCCTTATTTAGAAAACTATAGAAGCCTAAATTTTTTAAACTTACAGTTAGCATTTTACTAAGCAATACTCGTGCGAGTGGTGTGTGTGGGGATTTCGATGTTAATCAAAATGAGAAGATTCTTTATCTGATTCTGATTATTTGTTTATTATTAAAATTAATTAATTATTTAAATCATTAACCTATTAGCAACGTACGATAATATAAATGAAGATACATTGACTGAACACATGAGACAAACTAAATGAACATGATCGACATCACAATAAAATTTGATGCTGAATATGAGCTTTCAAATTTTGATTGGTATTGTTAAATTTAATCTTATTTTTAATAAGAAATAGAAATGGAAACATAACCATTTTAGTAACGAGAAAGAAAAAGTAAACTGAACCCCTTTAATGAAGAATAAAGGTCTATTAGCTATTATTTCACAAGCACCTTTTCATAATATTCTTCAAAATATATTTTGTGCGATACTCGTGCTAGTATACCAAATGGAGCTATTTTCATCTTTAAAAACATTATATTTTGTTTCCCTTTTCATATTGAAAAGTTTAGACATACTTATAGTTTAACATTTTAAGCATTGGGTCATTTTTTAGGCAAATAATGAATATAGTAATTGAACCGATAAAATTAACCTGTTGTACATATACATTCCCACTCACAATTGCAATTGATGTCCTACATTACTAACTCCAATCTTGATAAACAAGTACCTAGTGCTAGGCATAAGACAAGGAGAAAAAAAATAACAATAGCACGAGTGTAGTAAAACAAATTGATTAAAACGTTGATTTTTCTTCTGATTTCAACGAGCAAGATTATATATCAACTACTACAGGCTAGATCTTATTGTAATAAATTATTAGAAACCCTTATTTAGACAAATACAGAAGTCTAAACATTTTTACACTTACAGTTAGCAAATTTTACTGAGCGATTTAGTGTGTGAGGATTTTGATGTTAATCAAAATGGGAAGATTCTTTATCTGATTCTGATTATTTGTTTCATTATAGAAATTCATTAATTATTTAAATCATTAACCTATTAACAACATATGAAAATATAAATGAAGATATATTTACCGAACACAATATAAAAAATAAATGAACATGATCGACATCTCAATAAAATTTGATGTTGGATTTGAGCTTTCAAATTTTAATTTGTATTTTTAAATTTATTCTTATTTTTCATAAGAAGTAGAAATAGAAACATAACCATTTTAGTAACGAGAAACAAAAAGTGAATTGAACCCCATTAGATATTATTGCACGAGTACCTTTTCGTAATGTTCTTCGAAAAAATATTTTGTGCGATACTCGTGCTACTATATCTAATGGAGCTAATTTCATCTTTTAAAAAATTTATTTTGTTTCCCTTTTATGATGAAAATTTTGGACATACTTATTGTTTAACATTTTAAGCATTAGGTAATTTTTAGGCAAATAATGAATGTTATAATTGAACCGATATATTTCACTTGTTGGACATATACATACCCAATCACATTTGTATTTGATGTCCTGCATTACTAACTTCAATCTTGATGAATAAGTACCTAGTGCTAGCCATAAGACAAGGAGGAAAAAAAATAAAAATAGAAAGAGTGTAGTAAAACAAATTGTTTAAAGCGTTGATTTTTGTTCAGATTTCACCGAACAAGATTATATATCAACAACTACTTGCAAGATCTTATTGAAAAAAATTACTTGGAACCCTTATTTAGACGAATACAAAAGCCTAAATTTTTTAAACTTACAGTTTGCAAATTTTACAGAGCCATCTGCGTGCGGGTAGTGTGTGTGAGGATTTCGATGCTAATGAAAATGAGAAGTGTCTTTATCTGATTTTAAATATGTATTTTTTTACTGTTAAAATTTAATCATTATTTAATTCATTTACTATTAATAAGATATGAAAATATAAACGAAGATATATTGACTGAACAAATGACACAAATTAAATGAACATTATTGACATCTCAATAAAATTTGATGTTGAATATGAGCTTTCAAACTTGATTGTTACTGTTAAATTTAATCTTATTTGTAATATGAAATAGAAAAGGAAACTTAAAAATTTTAGTAACGAGAAAGAAAAAGTAAATTAAACCCCTTTAATGAAAAATAAAGGTCCATTAGATATTAGTGCAGGAGTACCTTTCCGTAATGTTATTCGAAAAATATTTTGTGCGATACTCGTGCTACCAAATCTAATGAGCTATTTTCATCCTTAAAAACATTTTATTTTGTTTCCCTTTTAATATTGAAATTTTGTGACGTACTTATAGTTAAACATTTTAGCATTGAGTCATTTTTTTGGCAAATATTAAATATTGTAAGTGCATCGATATAATCCACTTGTTGTACATATACATACCCAATCACAATTGTATTTGATGTCCTGCATTACTAACTCCAATCTTGATGAATAAGTACCTAGTGCTAGCCATAAGACAAGGAGGGAAAAAATAACAATAGCACGAGTGTAGTAGAACAAATTGTTTAAATCGTTGATTTTTCTTCACATTTCACCGAACAAGATTATATATCAACTATTACATGCAAAATCTTATTGAAACAAATTATTTGGAAACCTTATTTAGACTAATACAGAAGCATAATTTTTTTTAAACTTACAGTAAGCAAATTTTACTGAGCCATACTCGTGCAGGTAGTGTCTGAGGATTTCGATGTTAATCAAAATGAGAAGTTTATTTATCTGATTATGAATATATTTTTTTTACGAGACCATCTCATGGTGAGACCAAGAGGTAGTTAGAAATTGTGAAATAATAAAAATAGGAGCTGGATTATGTTTTGGGTTGAAATAAAATAATTTCTTTTTCGGGGTCAATATTTACAAGACCACAAAAATCTGGGGAGTTGATTACTTCGCTACGGTTTTGAGTTTCGAATGTTTTGCCATCCGATTTGGAGGTTTCTTCCTTGTAGCATTTCGAGGTTCTTATCGTCCAATTTTGCGTTGCTTTCGTCCTCATCAAACTTCACGAAATCACCGTCGCGTTCCTTTTAATATTCAATGTATTTGTCTGGTTACGGTGTCTTATTTTCGTTTGGTTTCATTTGATTTTTGCAATAAAATATCGTCTGAATCCTATGTCGCCGGGATCTGGTTTCATCCTGTACAATCCGGATTTCTGCAATAACATGTTTTCTAAAGATGATACAATCCGGGCCCAATTTGGGCTTCCACCAGCCCGTCCACTATTTAACCCATTTTTCAACCTTTTAAAAATTAGAATAAAATAAACAATAATAACTTAAATTAAAATATCAAATTAAAATATTAAAACATCAAAATAAAATATTTAAATATCAAACTAATTTATTTATGCACCAAGTAAAATTTTAAAATAAAAAATATCAAATAAAATACTATACATGTAACATAAAAATAGTTAAATATAAAATAAAAATATAAAAAAATACACATAAAAAATTAAATAAACATCAAATGAAAATAATCAAACATCAAATGAAAACATTAAAAATACACGTCAAAATAATTAACATCGTATAAAATAATAAAATATCCATCAAATTATATAGAAACATATTAATGCAATATATACATTAAAATGGTCTCGATGAAAATAATAATTCATCCTATTAAATTATTTAAAAATCAAGGCTAAAAATTAGTTCTAGTAAAATAAATTAAATAAATGAACATCACCTAAAAATAATAAAATAGTTAAACATCAAATAAAAAATTTAAAAATGCACTAGACTATAGTTAAACATCAAATAAATTATAATAATTTAATGTTAAGTTTAAATTAAAATACACATCAAACAAAACTAGTTAAATATCAAATATAATTAGTTAAAAATTCAAAAAAATTACAAAATAACATCCAATATACACATAATCCTCAATTCATCTAAAATCAATTTGTTGGGATTTGAAAAATATTCCTGTAAAATAATATAAAACATCACATACAATAATTAAAACATCAATATATAAATTAAAATATTACAATAGCACACATAATATCACTGGCAACTACATTGAGACACATCAGATACATTATTTAAAACATCATTATCATAATTTAAAAACATCAACAGTATACACTAAAATATCAAAAGAACAAAATTGAACATCAATTGCATACTTAAATATGAAAACACCGCAAGTATCAAACACTAAAATTATAGTATTACACCAACAAACATCAAATACAAATAACTAAACATCAAATGAAAACATTTAAAACACACTTCAAAATAGTTAAGCATCAAATAAAAAACCCTAATGGTGCGCATCAAAATTTGAACAGTTAAACATCAAATCAAATAATGAAACATCAGATGAAAACATTAAAAATACAAATACAAATTCAAATAGTTAAATATCAAATAAAAACAATAAATATACATATAAAAACTTAACTATTTTACCAAACTGAAAAACATCACAAGGTTTGGTTAAAACGTCAAATATGGAAAATGAATCATCAAGTCTGGTAGTAAAATGCACGGAAATGGGATAAAAAACTGATTCGCGAATTTCACTGAATCTTGACCCGCGAGAGTCTTATGACCCGGAATCAATAATTCCCCAATTATTTATGTCCAACACCCCCAAAAAGTGGTATATGCACCCAAATCCATCCTTCCTCTCCCAAACTTTTTTAAATTATATTTGGAACTCCATCTCTAATTAAATTTTGAAAAATTGCACATTAATCCTTGGTCTCGTTAAGAGACTTTGCCTTTTTTACTATTAAAATTAATTCATTTACCTATTAATAACATATGAAAATATAAATGAAGATAAACTGAGTGAACACATGACACAAATTAAATGAACATTATCGACATCTCAATCAAATTTGATGTTGAATTTGAGCTTTCAAATCTTGATTGGTAATGTTAAATTTAATCTTACTTTTAATAAGAAAAGGAAAAGGAAACTTAACCATTTTATTAAGGAGAAATAAAAAGTAAACTAAACCCCTTTAATGAAGAATAAAGGTCCTTTAGATATTATTGCACGAGTACACCTTTCCGTAAGGTTATTCGAAAAATATTTTGTGTGATACCCGTGCTACCAAATATAATGGAACTATTTTCATATTTAAGAACATTTTATTTTGTTTCCCTTTTAATATTGAATTTTTTTGACGTACTTATAGTTTAACATTTTAGCATTGAGTCATTTTTTGGGCAAATATTATATATTGTTAGTGAACCGATATAATCCAATTGTTGTACATATACATACCCAATCACAATTGTATTTGATGTCCTGCATTACTTACTCCAATCTTGATGAATAAGTACCTAGTGCTAGCAATAAGAGAAGGAGGGAAAAATAACAATAGCACGAGTGTAGTAAAACAAAATTTTAAAGCGTTGATTTTTCTTCAGATTTTACCGAACATGATTATATATCAACTATTACTTGCAAGATCTTATTGAAACAAATTACTTGGAACCCTTATTTAGATGAATAAAGAAGATTAAATTTTTTTAAACTTACAGTTAGGAAATTTTACAGAGCCATAGTCGTGCGGGTAGTGTGTGTGAGGATTTCGATGATAATCAAAATGAGAAATTTCTTTATCTGATTCAAAATATATATTTTTACAATTAAAAATAATTAATTATTTTTTTAATTTACCTGTTAATAACATATGAAAATATAAATGAAGATATATTGACTAAACCCATGACACAAATTAAATGAACATTATCGACATCTCAATGAAATTTGACGTTGAATATGAGCTTTCAAATCTTGATTGATATTGTTAAAGTTAATCTTATTTTTGAATAAGAAATAGAAAAGGAAACTTAACCATTTTAGTAACGAGAAAGAAAAAGTAAACTAAACCCCTTTAATGAAGAATAAAGGTTAATAAGATAATACTGCACGAGTACCTTTCCGTAATGTTATTCGAAAAATATATTGTGTGATACCCGTGCTACCATACCTAATGGAACTATTTTCATATTTAGAAAACATTTTATTTTGTTTCACTTTTATTATTGAAATTTTTTGACGTACCTATAGTTTAACATTTTAGCATTGAGTAAATTTTTTGGAAAAAATTAAGTAGTGTAAGTGAACCGATATAATCCACTTGTTGTACATATACATACCCAATCACAATTGTATTTGATGTCTTGCATTACTAACTCCAATCTTGATGAATAATTACCTAGTGCTAGCCATAAGACAAGGAGGAAAAAAATAACAATAGCAGGAGTGTAGTAAAACAAATTGTTTAAAGAGGTTATTTTTGTTCAGATTTCACTGAACAAGATTATATATCAACTACTACATGCAAGATCTTATTGAAAAAAATTACTTGAAACCATTA
>JAULKJ010306644.1:0-11217 GCA_032355405.1 Rubia balearica | reverse complement strand
TACTTACATTTCCCACAATCTGATGGGTCCTATCAATCCTGCTGTATTTTACAAAAGACAACGAGCAACTGCAGCGGCGTCATCAGACTCAAAATGAGTCAACTCTTCATGGAAAAGTTTGAGTCCCGAATGGACGTATTGGAGTCTAAGATAGATCACCTCATTCGTTGGACTGAGGAGGCTGGAAAGTACTCGATGGTGATGGGAGGGAAAAGGGTGAAGGATTTGGTAGCACTACCATTGTCAACACGTCATCGACCCTTATGGAGGAGGAAGACTCGGAGGAGGAGTGAACCACTAGGTGCCGTGGACACAGGTTGCCATTGAATGTTTTTTTCTGCCATGCGTATTTCGAATTTAAGAACCACTCCATTTTATTGTTGATTTCGGATGTTAGTTACTAATTCTGGTTTAAGATGCTTACTTAAATAGGATGATGTTTTTTAGTTTTTTAGATCCATTCCCTTTGAATGCCAATGGTTGATTACTTTTTCTTGATTATGTTGACTGCTGGGATTTTTTTGTTCATGCTTCTAAAAGTGGAAATCTATATGTTGTTGGGTTGTTGTAGAGTTTGTAGTGATACTGTTAGAGCGGTTGCGCACAATTGCGGACAGAGGTAAATGATATTGTTCATTTTCACAAAACAAATTATAGAGCAGTTGCGCGCAGCTGCGGTTAGTGCCCAATTCGAGTATAGTTCTTGTCGAAGATAAATAGTAGAGTAGTTGTGCACAGCTGCGGTCAGTGACCATTTCTAGTATAGTCCTTGCTAAAGTGAAATGAAATAGCAGCTGCGCGAACCCACTTGTATTTTTGCAAAATCCAAATTGAACTAATAAGGTAGTTGCGCGTAGCTCCGGACAGCGGCCAAGTCTGTTTTTGTTTCTTAATGCAAATACTAGAGCAGCTGCACACAGCGCCCATGTTTATTTTTCTTCCTGCTCAGTGGAACTATTAGAGCAGTCGCGCAGAGCTGCGAGCAGCACCGAATTCCATATTCATTTCGGCTAAATGCAACTGTTAAGGTAGATCAATGTATGTGAAACTTGTAAGATCTAGCCATATCAAAATTAGTACCGAATAGCACACAGTTTTGGAGTGTTTGCTAGTCATACAATACAGAACATACTTCAAAAATACCTAACATACCCAGACAAGTTCATACTACTAAACCACTAGTCTCCAACCACCTTCCTCTTCTTAGATTGCACGACCCCCAATTCTCTGCCATCTGCATCAATCCAAATGTCATCTTCTTAAAGACCTCATGTTGGGATATTTTATTCATTCAATCATAATAATATTTTCAAGATTATTTTCTCTGTGGTGGATTCTATAACCAAAACCTAGAGTTTATGCTTGCAGACCTTAATTGTTCATCAAGATTCGTGCTTGCGGATCTTTTCGATATTCTGACTGCGTCATGATTTGATGCAAGAGAAAGTGATTTAAAGTTTCTTGCTTCAGAGGACGCTGAATTCGGGTTATGTCATGTGGTTGTGTGTGATAGGGATTAGTAAAGATATCATTTTGATCGTGTCCTATTATTGGAGTTGTCTTGGTTATGTATGATAGTTATTAGTAAAGATATCATCTTGATCGTGTCATGTTATTGGACTTTTCTTGGTTATGTATGATTGTTATTAGTAAAGATATCATCTTGAATTTTTCATGTTAGGAGTTGTCTTTGTAAATCGATTTTCCATGCTAGGACCAACTGTACCCCTCACTCAACTGCTTCACCGTTATCGCGGTAGTCATCGACATCACGGATATTCAAAGACGCATTTTAATTGACACCAGCATGTATATGTTCATTCCTTGTATGTCCCGGATCTGTTGGTCACAGCCCCGCAGTTTATAGTATTTCAGTTATTTATTTTTTTCTTAGATTTTCAAGTTTATGGTGATAATTATGTTAAATAATTGAATAAAAATCCAGATCAAAATTGATGATTATGTCTGAGGATCTGATGGACCAGGTCAAAATCCAGATTGCCCAGGCATATGCAGAAGAGTTCCTCAAGGTATAATCAACTGATTTCGCTTCTAATAATTATCAATTAGTATTTTTTTTTATCAAGTTTGGATTCAACTAAATTATTTATATGAAATAGGCAGATTAGATTGATTTCATATGTAACAATTTTGTTTTAGATGGTGGTATCATGAGTTTATAAGATTGTTTTTCGTGAGCAGGTGACAATTTTATCAAAGTTCATAATCAATAGCATTATTCATGCCATTAGTCAATGGTTATATCTTAGTTTTGGTTGGTTGCTCATAGTCATTTTCATTTTTGGTGATTTATAAAAAAAAATTTGTTTCAGGGTTGTTTTGCCTTGAGGAAAAAATGAGACTTGAAGTTGCTTTCTCTTGAGTGCCTTGAGGAAGAAATGAGACTTGGTGCTGCAGAAAAAAGAGAAGAAAGTCTGCGAAAAGTTGCTTCTCAAGAAAAAGAGAAGCATTTGAAAAGCCATGAAAGAGGTTGAAATGGCAAGGGATTGGGTAGCTGCTCAAAAAAACCGAGAAGCATTTGACAGCCATAAAGGAGGTTGAAATGGCAAGGGATCAGTGTGCTATAAGTCCAGTTGTAAATTCCTTAGTGATTTATTATTATTGTAAATTCTTTAGTGATACAAACTGTAACTTTTGTTATTATTATTATAATGATTAAATTAATGTATACCGTTTGGTTAATATATTTGGGTCTCTTTTTCCCTCTTTTTCCCTTTCTCTGTACGCAGCTGCATGCAGCACATAAGGTGACTAGAAAGACGCCTTATGATTTATGGAAAGGTAATGTACCTTCGTAAAAATACCTGAAATTGTGGGGTTGCCTAGCAAAAGTGGCAGTACCACCTCCTAAAAAGGTCACAGTTGGACCTAAAACCCTTAACTATATTTTCATCGGGTATGTACACAATAGTAGTGCTTATCGATTCTTAGTGTACAAGTCTGATGTACATGCAAATACAGCAATGGAATCAAGAAATGCATCCTTCTTCGAATATGTGTTCCTGTGTAAGGAAAAATTAAGCTATAAACGGACTCGTGAAGAAGGAGAAGCAAGTACTTCAGGTCAACAAACAAAAGAGGGAAGTGATGAAGCTAAACGTAGCAAGAGAGCTAGAAAGGAGAAATCATTTTGCCCTGATTTTGAAATGGCTTATCTATTAGAAAATGATCCTAAAACAGTTAAGGAAGTCATGTCTACACCGAATGCACGTTTGGGAAGGAAGCGGTGAACAGTGAAATTGAATCCATAACTGATTTGCCATCAGGCTTAAAAGCTCTGGGGAGCAAGTGGATTTTTAAAAGAAAATACAAAACATATGACTTAATAGAGAAGTACAAGGCTAGGCTTATGGTGCAAAAATTTAGGCAAAAAGAATGTTTGGATTTCTTTGACACCTATTCTCCGGTTACGAGAATAACTTCAATTAGAATGATAATAGCAATCACGTCTATACACAATCTAGCTTTACATCAAATGGATGTAAAAACAGCTTTTTTAAAATGAAGAGCTTGAAGAGGAAATTTATAAAAGCAACCTGAGGGTTATGTCATCCATGGACAGCAACACAAAGTGTGTAGACTTGTGAAATCCCTAAATGGGTTAAAATAAGCACTGAAATAGTGGCACGGAAAAATTGACAATGTAATGATGTAAAATGGTTTCAAAATAAATGAATGTGACAAGTACATCTATATCAAAGATACTCCAAATGGATACATTTTGTAGTGCCTATATGTGGATGACATGCTCATCATAGGTACCAATAAATACATGATCAAACAAACTAAGAACTTGCTTAAAGGAAAGTTTGACATGAAAGACTTATGACTAGCAGATGTGTTCTTAGGGATAAAAATCTTTAGACACTCTGAAGCAATAGTTTTGTCACAAGGACATTAAGCTGAGAAAGTACTTGATATATTCAAGAGATATTCAAGTGGGATAGCTAAAAGACCCAAGGACTCTCATCTCAAGATGATGAAAAACTCAGGTAATGGGATATTACAATTGGAATTTGCTCAAGTGATTAGGATTCTTATGTATCTGACAAATTTTACAAGACCCGATTTAGCACATGTTATTAATGTATTGAGTCGGTATACAAGCAATCTAGGACATAGTCACTTGAAAGAGATAACTAGAGTTTTGAACTATTTTAGAAATGCTCAAAGTTATTGGCAGCCCTATGAACGATATCTAGCCATTCTAGAAGGTTAGAGCGATGCTAACTGGATATCAGATTTTTAAAAAATCAAAATCTACAAGTGGGTATGTATTTACGCTTGGTGGTGTAGCTATATCATGGAAATATTCGAAACAAACGTTGTTTTCTAGATCCACAGTGGAATCTAAATTCATTACTTTAGGTAAAGCAGTTGAAGAAGTACAGTGGCTTGGAAACTTTATGGAGAATATTCCACAATAGGAAAAACCAGTTCCAGCATTAAGTGTACAAAATGATAGTCAATCAGCTATACTTCGGGCACTGAGTTCCATATACAATGTTAAATCTCGTCACATAAGAATACGATATAAAACTATAAGACAATTGATCTCAACATGTATGATCTCAATAGATTGCATAAAATCGGCTGACAACCTAGCAAATCCAATTACTAAAGGTTTGTTACGAGATCAAGCTGTTAAGTCATCTAGAGGAATGGGTTTAAATCCTATGACTATAGAGGATGCTTGATGGTAATGCTACCTAAGTGATTGGAGATCCCAAGAAATAGGTTCAAGTGGCAAGAAATCAAGTTGAATCAAATGAAAACACTTTGAGATTTCAATCTCTTCCCAGTTCCTATGATGATGAAAAAATGTGTTACCTATGCAAGTTAAGTTTAAGCATGGTTTTTAACGATTCCATAGCTTTGAAATAAAGTGCGGTATGACAGGATACCCTTTATGTTCAATCACCTTATGAGTGTCAAATGGGGCCGTTTCTAGTATAATTAAGAGAGGCGGAATTCTCCAAATTCATTCATGAATAACCAGGATGTTTAAGGCCAAAATGAACACAGTCGGAGAACCTAGTTTTGTGAGAAGATAAAACTGTGTGATAGTCATTGTCTATATGTTTACAAAATCTTGAGTGGTTCAAGACATCATGTTCACTACCTGGTCGAGTGAATCCGATAACTATTCACTATAGTGGTTCAAGGCTGAGAAACACTACCTTTCCAAATACTGTGATTCTTCGCACTTACTCTCAAAAAGTCCATCTGTCTAGAATACACATGTGTAATAGGAGTCATTTCTATTAATGTTGAGGATTTTTGAAATTATTATTTTTTGGGCAAGATTCCGATGGGCTCCGGCCACCGTTTACGTTGGAATAAGGGAATGTTGGCTTCTTCTCCGTGAGTACTATATTATAGTATACTCATACGTTAAATTCGGTTTCCGTTTGAATTAGAAATTAGGGCTCAAAATTGATTACTTAAAAAATAATATTTGGGGTTTGTGGTATATTATAAATACCACATTGGAAATGGGAAAGAAATATGGATAGTATAAAGGATAGTATGAAAGCATTAGGAATATAAACTAATAGTTTAGGAGACCTTGACTAAAGACCACACGCGCGGTTTGGGTCAGGAGGGGCTCGGGCTCAGTTCTCGAGAATGTTCGGTTTGAGCAGGTCATTTTAGTATTTTATTTTTGAACTAGTCAATCTTCCTAATTACAGAGGCGTGAATCGCTCTCCTTGTCTTCCTCCCTTTTTATTGCAGGGCTTGGATTGCTCTCTCTAGAATTGAAGAGGCGTGGATTGCTCATCATTCCCTCCTAGCCATTAGTGCACCTTTGCCTATAAAAGACTAACTCTAGCCTCATTCTAACACACCCAAGAATGCAATCTTCATCTCTTTTTCTTCCTTTGTTCTTCGCATTCTAAGTGTTTCGTTCTTCGTGTTCGAGTCTGAGAGTAAGGCACTGAATTTATTTGCCGATTTCTGTTGTTAAGTTGTGCGGAGTATAATGTGTAGCAGTTGGATCATGGGATTCATAGTGCCATTGAACCGTCACACTACGGGGCATTTTCACAATTATGGACAAAAATTTTATCTCGCATCTGATCCAAATTCAAACATTTGCCATTGTTATTATAATTCTCTACTCTTTTTTTCATTTACTTAATTATATTATTTATTTTCATGACTATTTTTTTAGTTAATTGAAATTTAGGTTCTAACATTTTTTATCTTATAAATCAGAAACAACTGATTTCCAAAGATGTTTATTTCCATAAGCATCTTTTTCTTTACAATACTGAGTCATCCTTTCCTTTTACACTTACATAAACTGACATCAATCCTTAATTTACACCACCTATATCATCATCTACTACCATTGCGCCATCATCTGAGTCCATATTTCTAGTGTGAAGTAGTAAACTTGAAGTCCGACATAACAATAGAGCCATCAAACCAGCCCTAGATAATTTTGTTTCTCCACTTTTTCTTATCTCATCATTGCACATGAACACTTGCCAGTTTCAATTCCAGAACATGTCGTGGAATCTAGGGTGGAAAAAAACTGAAAATCATTCAAATTGGAATAACTCGAACCGAATCTAATATACGGTTTTCGGGTATCTGAATTGAATAAACCGAATTTTGAATATGGTTTTTGAATCAGTTTTAGATATTAAAAATCAAACCAAAATCCGAACCAAATACTGAATTGTAATTAATTAAATTTATATAATAATTAAATTTATAAATTAAAAAATTAAATTTATAAAAAAAATTAAGTTGGAGGACCAATCTTTATATTTAAAAAATTATCCCAAACTCTAAAGGTTAAGTAAGTTTGGGTAACAAGTAAATAACATAAGTTACCCTAACTAAATTTGTGGAGTGCTTGAAGGTGAATATGAATGTGAATGTGAATGTGAATGTCGAGTACTTGAAGGCTTGAAGAATGTGAAAGTTTTGAAAATGAATATTCTAACAAACTATTTTTCTTTAATCTTAAATGTAATGGTAAAATTGTTATGGTTGAATTTATATTATACTTCTTGGATTTTTATTTTGAAAACATGATTTTGATAATGTAGAAATTAGATTATTTTTTATTTAATTTAAAATAAAATTATTCAATTTTAGAAATTATTTTTAAAAATTACAGTCAATTCGGTTTATTCGGTTTCAAACCAAAACCGAATTCCGATTTCGTTTCGAATAATTGGGGTTATTCAGGTCGGATTCGGTTTTGGGTTTTTTAGGGGTAAAACTGAATAACTCGAACCAAATAAACCAAAAACCGATTAAATCAAATTGACACCCACCCCTAGTGGAATTTGAGTTAGTGGCTTTAGAACAAAACTATATACGGGGTTTGGTTGTTTGACCATAACAGAGATATAATTGATTTAGAATCAGGATAAGAAAAGAATACCCTTTCTAATTGGTTTTATATATATCATGTTCCATATTTTTTTACGTCTTGTATATCATTTCTACTCACTATATATCAATACACACAGCCACAATGATTTGAGGGTTTTACATTCTATCATGGCAATAGTCAGATCTCTCTGAATATTCTTTGACTTTTCCTAAAAATTTCCAAATTTTCTCCCTATTTTTCATATCGAATATCGTGCCAATCCACTTCGTCTTGACAATTTTCGCATCCTGTAATCTTTGCTCGACGAAATCGCCGCATGCTCCTACATACACCGCCATCCCGAATCCCACGCGCCGCCACCGTGCTCCTCACAGGTCGCCAGCCAATCCGACCACTGCTGATCTCAGGCCACTGACCGGTTATTCCGCTGCTGCTGCTTCATCCTCATACATCGGTTAAATCGGTCATCCACTATCATTCACAATCTTGTTGTGTGTTTGGTACGATTTGATTTTTATTTTATACTTGGATCTGTTAATGCTTGTTCTTGATGACGTCAATTATGCTTCCATCGTTGATCAACTGCATCACCATCAAATTTGATGGTTCCAACTACTCTAACTGGCGTACTCAGGTTACTTCTGTTTTATCTACTGTTAAATTGATTGGTTTTGTTGATGCATCTATTTCTTTTCCCGATCCTTCTGCAAGTTTGGCTTCTAAGGAACCCGATGACAAGGTTTATGAAGTTGTCGATGCTTGTGATGCTTGGATTCAATCAAATCAGCTAGTCCATGCAGCTCTTTTTTCATCTCTTACTCCCTATGCAATGTTAGTAGTTGATGGTATGGGCACTGCTGCTCAGGTATGGGAGGTTTTAGCCACTAAATATCATAATGATTCTCGTGCTCGTCACCTTTATCTCTGTGATTTCTTGTATGATATTCGTTAAGATGATCAGTCTGTTCAGGATTATCACTCTCATTTTAAGAACATTCTTGATGAATTGCGTGTTCTAGTTCATAATCATGACGAAGAAGATACTGTTATGCTATTTTTTCATGGCTTGAATGATAAATTTACTCAATTTTCATGCCAAATGATTAAGGACCCTTTACCACCTTTGTTTACTATTGTGGCTGATGCTGAGGTTTTAGAGTTTTTTCATCGACCGTCTCCTGCTTCTAGACTAGTTCCTGCTGCATTCTTTGCTACTCCAGGTGTTCAGACAGCCAATGACGGATTGCGACCGCTACCTCTTCCTCGCGATGATGTTGCAAATACTGCAGCCACGGCATTATCAGCAATAAATGCAACCCCTGATAGATACATGAACTCTAGTGCTACCAATCACATAACTGCTTCAGTTTCTAACCTTGACATCACCGCTCCTTATAACGGTAATCGTGGTATTTATTTTGGCTTTGCATGTTTCCCACACAGGCGATTCTCAGATTTTTGATTCACTTACTTTATCTGATGTCTTGGTTGTTCCAAACATCACCAAGAATTTATTATCTATTTCTAAATTAATCAGGGATCTAAATGTTGTTGTTTGTTTTAATGACACTTCTTTCACTATTCAGAACAAGGTTACCAACGAGCTCGTGGGCCAAAGACACAATGAGGGAGGTTTCTACATTTTAGATTATGGTGCTGATGCTTTAGTTTCTTTTGTCAATTCAAATAAAGCCAATGCCTCATTTTTATCTATGACATAGTCGATTAGGACAAGTTCCTTTTTTCTATTATTTCATCTTTGAATAAAACTGGTAGTTTTTCAGTTTCTAGTTTACTGCCTAATCCTCATTTGTGTTCTTCTTGTGAGATGGTTAAAGGCAAGCGTCCTTCTTCTAATGATAATTTAAAATGCGAACCACACATTCTTGATTTAGTTCATTATGACCTTTGGGGACCCTCACATGTTCTCTCTCACACCGGGTACCTTTATTATATCATTTTCATTGATGATTTCTCTCGGTTCCCTCGGTTATATCCTCTATGACAAAAGTCTGATTTTGTGAAGGCTTATATGCAATTTGAAACACTTGTTGAGAACCAATTTTCTACCACCATTAAAGTCAGACTGATAACGAAACTGAGATTGTGAATCATCACATGTGAACTCATTTTGCATCAAAGGGCATTCATCATCAGTTTTCTTGTCCTTATACTCCTGAGCAAATTGATCGCACAAAGAGGAAACATCATCATATTATTGATTCAAGTTTATCAATGCTATTTCATTCTATCCTTCATCATTCATTTTGGTATGATACATTTTTTACAACAGTCTACATCATCAACAAATGGCCTACTCCAATTTTTTATGGTCAGTCTCCACACTCTGTTATTTTTGGTACTACGCCTGACTACTCCAATTTTCATCCATTTGGTTGTCGAGGCTTTCTATATTTAAGGCTCTATGCTGCACGTAAATTAGCACCTCAGAGTATGTCTTGTATATTTTTGGGTTATAGTTCACAATACAAGGGTTATCATTGTCTTGATCTTGTCACGAAGAAGGAGTGCATCACTCGCCATGATCTGTTTAATGAGTTGTTTTTTCATCTACCCGTACTGATATTGTTACATATTTATAATCACTGGATGTTTCTGCATTTTTGGACCCTTCATCAGTTATGTGGGAGGTGTTTAAGCCATCTACTTCATCCGAACCACCCATTATTTTAGAAAATTATGATTTTCATCATATACCGGAAGCTTAGGGTTCATACAAAAATTGTGTTTGTTTTCAACAGGGTGACCAGCAGCCTGACTGACAGCCGCAAGCGATGCAGATGTCGATCTATGTGCTATCAACCCCGGTCACTCGTGTGCATCATGAGCCACAGCCACAGTCTCCAGCCACTTTTTTGACTATTCTGGAGACCCCAACTTTCCCAGCACTTCCATCGATGTCAGAAATACCTGCTTGGCTGCCATCATCCGTATTGGTCACCGAGCCGACCTCGAGTTTCATGCCCACCTCAGGATCCAAGCCATCTCCAACAGCGGTCCTTCTTCTTGTCATCCAATGGATACTCGATTGCGCACTGGTTCACTTTGGTACAAGGATTGTTTTAGATTATGATATTTCTGGCTTATTGAGTCCTTTATTTTCTAAGACCAAGCCTCGCTGCCATCACTCGACTATCAAGGATCCTAAATGGGTTGCTTCATAGACTCAGAGATGGATGCTCTTCATTCTCAACAGACGTGGGATTTGGTTCTTCATCCTCCATATGCCAATGTTTTTGGATCAAAATGGGTTTTTCATTTAAAATACAAGGTTAATGGCTCCCTTGACAAGCACAAAGCCAAGTTAGTTGCTCAGGATTTTTCTCAATTACCTGGTTTTGAGTATGATCATACATTTATTCCAGTGGTGAAGGCATCAACTGTTTGTACGGTTTTATCTCTTGCTGTCACTCAAAATTATCCTTTACAACAACTTGATGTCAAGAATGCATTTTAAAATGGTGTTAATGATTCCCCGGTTTACATGGATAAGCCTGCTAGATACAAAGACCCGACGCGTCCTGATTATTTCTGTTATTTACGCAAGGCCATTTATGATTTAAAGTAAGCTCCCCATGCTTGGTTTCAGCGATTCAGTTCTTTTTTGGTTGGCCTGGATTTTGCGTGTAGCTCCTCCGATACATCTTTATTTATATTTGCATAGGGTGCCTCTTTGTTTTATTTGTTGGTTTATGTTGATGACATTATTCTTACTGGGAATGATGGTCATCTCATTCTGAATTTTATTGATCGAGTTAATCAATAATTCAAGATTACCGATCTTTGCACTAAACAATATTTTTTGGGTTTAGAAGTTG
>JAULKJ010306634.1:0-11217 GCA_032355405.1 Rubia balearica | reverse complement strand
ATCCATTTAGCAGCACCTTAGGATGGCATGGCCTTAAAATAAAAGTGAAGGGCGAGGTTCAAACGAGGAAAGGCTTACGGTGGATACCTAGGCACCCAGAGACGAGGAAGGGCGTAGTAATCGACGAAACGCTTCGGGGAGTTGAAAATAAGCATAGATCCGGAGATTCCCGAATAGGGCAACCTTTCGAACTGCTGCTGAATCCATGGGCAGGCAAGAGACAACCTGGCAAACTGAAACATCTTAGTATCCAGAGGAAAAGAAAGCAAAAGCGATTCCCGTAGTAGTGTGGTTATTCCCCATCTATAAAGATCCAAATTTTGATGTCTAATGTACCATAGATAGTTCGGACTGTAACAATAATCAATTTTATCTTCAATGGTTTGTAGGGGAACCCTGTCTTCTCTAATCCATTCGACACGTGCAATTTCTTTTCCGTCGATTTGACCCGCAATTTGGATTTGAGCTACCGACTACGGTACACATATGTCCTTGTTTCCTATCTATCATAATATTAATATCCGTGACCATATGAATTTCAGCAATCATGGTTAACAATGTTGGTTCAAGCCATTCCCCGATGAGGTGGGCATTTTTTTGTTTAGATTTAAATTGCCTTTATTTTATTTCTTATTTTAATTTATAATTATTTCGTTGACCAATACAGGTCCGTAGTGATTCGGATGATGACCGCCCGTGGACTACTTTCAACGATATCATTTTGCATTTTGTCCGCACTCTGACATAGACGAACTTTGGGTCAATTCAAATTACGGTAAGTCCTCCTTGTTACACATGTGTTTTATTTTCAATAAACTTATCCTATAGATTACTTTATATGTACTACATGTTATTTTTCTTATAATTCAGCATTCCCCTAGCCAAATTGTGGAGCTCCTAACGTCGTACAAGTTGTATGTTGTGCTCAGGTGCAACAGAAGGGAGTATCACATGCACTACTCGGGAAATAGGAGGCTCAAATCTCTGACGTTGGAAGGTTTTAGCGTGTTTCTTGATGTTGAGGAACTCAAGGTTGGGGACACGCTCTCTTTCGAGCTGCTAAATGGTGTTCGGCACATAGTTTTTAATGTTATCGTTCTTCCCCCCCCCCCAGATATCAGTAGTTTAGCTTAGACTTGATATGATCATTTATTTGAAACAAATTAATTTTTATTTGGAGGAATATTTATTATTACATATTTTATATCTGAAATCTCTAATTTATAATCTATTTGCTTAATGTTATTTTAATGTTATTAAATCCTAAATATTTAACCTAACATAAGAACAAAGAAATAATATTACGATCATTCAGAAAACTATAAAAGACTTGTGTGTAATGAATAATTTTTTCAATTATTCTACAACTAGCAAATATTTGTTGCGACTAAATATTTTTTAATAAATTTGAACGGTTGATCAGCTAGCTGGTGGGCTCAAATTGTTAGGCCCATATAAACATGCAATGTCAGTCAGGGGTCGAAACCTAGTCATCTTAACCAACATTCATGCAAAGTCACACAATGCAAGACTGACTTCACAATGGTCCAAAACGACGTCGTTCCAAAATGGGTATAACTGTAGGGACCCTAACAATCAGCTCAAATTTCTCTTCACAAATTTCCCGTGAATTCCAACGGTCTCCCCCCTCCCCTCTCTACTCTCTTGGAAAAAAGTATGGTTTTTCTAATCGTCTAACACCTAATTTTTGTAATTGCTACTTTACATTGTTCGATCTGTGGTTTGTGAATTTGTTATGCTTTTTTGGTTTTCTAGTATTTACTCGGATTATTTAGATAGTGAATTTTCATTGTTCGATCTAACACCCTAAGCGTAGGTACTATGTTTCAGTATGTCTCTGCGGCATCGGTTAGCTGTCTGTCACAAATCGTTTTATGCGATTAGGGTGCAACGTCGCACGTTCTTATTTCTGGTAGTATGTTCTTCAATATAAGATGTCGCAGCTTTGTTGGTCTGACCTTCGGTTTGATCAAATTGTTTCCGATGTCGCATTTGTGGCATTTAAGTTTACTTTAAAAATGCATATGCGACCTCGTTCTTGTGTTAGTCATGTATTTGGTTTTACCGACCACTTAGTAATGTCTCTAGTACATGTCGACCAAACCATTGTTTTGGACCGACATGTACCTGCAGCGCATGGCCGACTCCGCACCTTGCATTTCATAGGCTAGTTCCCACTTAAAATTTTCACTTTTGATGCAGGACTAATGGCTGGAAAAAGATCGTCTAATCGCCCCTTTTTTATGTCTTTTACCAATTTACATATATATATATATATTTACTGACATATCTTCACACTTCATAACAACTTCTTTTTTTCGTACAATTTTTCGAACAACGGGGTAATCCAGTGCCTGTTGTCTTTGACCTTGAACAACATACAATGTTGATTGATAGCTCAGGTTTCCACTGCACTCTAAAGCAGCATAATTTTGGGAAAATCCCAACTTTGGTAAGTCTATTGAAATTGATATTATTTGTTGCTAATTTCTTACACACACATATATATAAATAAATATTTATAATGAATCATTTTTTGGTGACTTAGTACATCCCAAGGGAAATTGTACCACTATTGTCGAATAATAAGACCCCCGTGGTGCTGAGGTGCTACAGGACAGAGTGGCATATGAACTCTCGGGAAAGGGAAGATCAAGGCAGTGTCCCCAAAATGTTGTGGAAATTTTATATTCGGCAACCGCCTACGCATTGGGGACACCTTGTTCTTAGAGGTCATAGAAGATAGGGGTCTTCAAGGTCATCATAATGCGAGCTGATTTAACAAATTTCTATTTTGTTGGAACGAGAACAAATATTAATCGAATTTATGCAGTAATTGTAAGGATATTTTCAGTACCAGTATTGTTTTTCCAATGATTTAACTACATTATTTGAATAATATGTAATTGATTGTATGCAATTTGAACTGTGCATGAGTTTAAAAATAATTTTCAATCGTACTATTCAACAACATTTTCTACAATCGATTCAAAAACCATTGAACAAACACTTATGCAGAATAAAGTCAATCACTTTCAAAAAACTATAACCTGTGGAAGGTAACCAAGGTAAAACAAAATGAAAACATCAATCAAACATAAAAGGCATGGGAAGTTACTGCGTGAAGGAATCGGTTTGGTATGAGTGAATTGGAGTGGAATGTGGATGATGAGACATTGGGAGGACAGAGAGACGTCAAAACGAGGAAAACCGTATGACCCTAGCTTTCTTTTTTCCTTCTTTTTTGCCACCGTTAGATTCTTTACTTGCTTCTTATCATACTTTTCCCTCTTATTCTACCTTTTTCATAAAAAAAATACACCTTTTTAAAATATTTAAATAATACTTATCTTTTTTCAAATTCAAAATTTTCCAACTATAACCTCTACAAGGTCTATCATTTACATAACTGCGACGTCGGTCCCCCATCACATAACATGTCGGTGAAAATGACTTACAATGCGATGCTGGCAGAACTTTTTAAACAACATATGCGGCATCACACACTATTCGGTAGGATTATTTACTTCGATTATTTAACATTTTAGTTCGGTTAAAATAATAACCGAGGTAAAAACATATTATTTACCTCGGCTACTTTTTAACTAAGGTAAAAAATTATTTACTTAGAAAATTAAAATAGCCGAGGTAAAAGAACTTTTTACATTGTTATTTGACTTAAACACAAAAACCAAGGTGAAAGGGACGAAGTAATAGGTCATTTTTCTTTTAGTGCCTGCAGTATATTTTGATCCTAGATTCAATCAAGTACAAGACGTATAAACCTATCCTAATACTTATGTCACATAGTGTGATCGATAGTCAACACTTCCCCTTGTCTATCACACAAGGGTGCTTTCGTTTTCTTCTATCGACGCCGCCTCCGTAGTTAGGAAGTGCAACAATGGCCCTGCATGTTGTGGAGATCTGTTCTTCCCCATAAAATTACATTCTGGAAACTCCACTATAAATTCATCTCCCAAGGCCTATAGAGTCAAAGGGATTGACATCTCATGGTGACTCTAGGGTTGCAACGACATAGGTCGAATTGCGCCAACCCTAGTTTTTACTAAACTATCTTTATCCGTAACCTATTGGGCTTTGGTCCATCTTAAAATAGTGTATGGTCATCAAAACAGTTACTCACGACCCACGTGTATACACCCACACGATCACAGACTCTCACTCCCCATATTACCCTAGCAGCACTCCAAAGGGGACGACAATAATGCACCATGCATGAAAGCAAACTAAGGTGTATTCTAACATAGAAGTGTCAATCATGCATTTAAAAAGAATATAAGGCACGAGTCAACATAATATTCATAAGCATTAAAGGATAAGGGTATTTTAGAATCTCACAAAACAACTGCCAAGTCATGAATATAAATATCAATCCCCAAGCTAAGTCACTACTCCCTAAGAATTGAACTTAATTGATTCATTGGATTCAGTACCTTTAGGAAAAACAAGGAGAAAATAAACTAAGAAAGAAGGGTTACTCCCTTTCTCTCTACCTACTCTTAGGAAAAACTAGGAAAATGAAAATAAACTAGCCAAACTTAAACCCCAATAGACATAGGCTCAGATATATAGTAGTAGGAATTGGGCCTTAAAAGAGTCCCAAAATGGCAACTAAAATCCTATATGTCGATTGGCACATGTCATGCTATAGCATACAGCACGGGCAGCCGACTGGGTGCTAGTCTTTGGACTTTCCGGGCTCACGGTCGCGCGTATCTTCGTGGGCCACCGCATGAGAGCACTTTCTGAATGGTTGAACGACACAGGCCCTGTATATCCTTGCGAACCACTGGATGGAAGCTTGATTTCACCTTCTGAATGACGCGGGCTGTGTATAACCTTGCGGGCCTCCGACTGAGAGTTGATTTCTGGGAAACTGAGGATGCGGGTGTGCGAATCTTCATAGGATATGAGCTGGTCTTCTTATCATTGAACTTGGGTTTGCATGGGTCGTTTTGTGCAAAATGGCACGGCACATGCCCATACATAGCCGCACGAGGCTCCCTTGAACAGCATAGGCCGTACAGCTCTCTACGGCCAATGCCAAGGCACCTTGGCACCATCATCATTGGATGACATAGGCCGTGTAGTATCACACCATGATGGCAATCCTTCACTTCTTAAACTTCGACGACTTTCTCTTCTAAGATCGATTCCATCTACTACCATGTTTTGACTCGTGGTCTTCTGTCTACTACCATCCTTACGAATGGCTTTCTACAATCTACTACCACCTTTGCAGATGGTCTTCTACAATATACACTGAAGTGCTTAAGAGAAATCTAACAAATAAGCTTAAAAAACAAAATCTAGATATGCTCGTAAGGACAAAACATCCATTATGTCTAATAAGTTTAAAAAACTAAGGATTTAGACAAGAAAAGCAACAATGGATAACTAAACTCCATGTAATGTAAACCCGACTAAACCTAGCAATCAACCAACCAAAACATACTAACAAATGTGCTAAATGCATTTGTTAACACATCATTTTAGGTGCAGATCAATAATCAGTACCCACCATGCCCCATTGCCATCCCTACTGGCATGAACTCTGGAAAGAAGAAATACTGTAGGTCACCCCCGATGCATGACCTTGAAATATTGATACAAGAGAGAGCTGATGATCCTTGCCGAAGACTATTGATAAAGGTAGAGGCTGAAACTCCCCCACTGGTTGAAAGCCATGCTACTAATCTCCATTTGGGCAAAACGTTATATCATTACATTTGGTTGGGCCATAATCCAACAGCTAAAGGGAAGACTCCAAATCCAATTCTACCTTCTGATCATACCTCTTTTCCATGTACAATTATGGTATACTAAATATATGGTAACTCTATTATGGAAAGACACTTATTCCTACATGGAAAGTGCATATTTGTCCCAGCATGGTCGGGAGATCTCTCGGGGATCAACCCCCATAAATACCAAGTTATTCATTCATTTTTTCATATAAACTCTTTATACTAAAATCGAATACTTTTGGATTGACTTTGGCATTGGAACTTCTTCCCCCCAACCACCCATAGAGATTCTGTTTTGCCGATTTGGCGCATTATAGCAAGGTTCAACTATCAGATCGTGGTTCGATAAGCATCAATTCCCTTTTCTTTTCTTTTTTTGTACAAGAAAGACCTAGAAAAATATACTCGAACCTATATATCCAAAAATACTTATTGGGATCGAATTCAGACAGAGGTTTGAATTGTGACATTCAATCAATGACTCAAAATTGAAAAGGACTCTTGATTGAACAAAAATGCCCCAATGGAACGAAAAGTGCCAAACCCGAAAAGACCCAAACCCCAACTAGACCTTTAATTCAATAATTCGAACCTAAAATCAAAAAGGACATGTACCTGAAATATATCCAATAAAATAGTCAAATTGAACGAGATACAAATGTGATTAAATAGTGTGTTTATAGTTATTATTGTCCAAATTTATTTATTTTTTCATATTAAGTTACAATAACATCACAATTATAATAAATAATTAATTGAGCTATTGTTTTATTTGATATTATTTTATTTTTTGTAAGAATGGTGTATTCTTTTTATATATATATATATATAATTTTTTTATTTGATATCATACTATTTTATTTTGTCACTACTTATTACAACTATAACAATTATGCATCAATGCTTGAATAAATATCATAATTTCTTAATCACTGATTCACATTTTTATTAGAGAAATGTGCAAAAAAATGGCCCAATATTTTTTTGAAAGTTCCAAAACAACCCTCATTTCTTCAAATATACCAAAATGACCCTGAACTCGTCTGAAAATGCCAAAACAACCATGAACTTGCCGGGCCAAAATTGTTGGAAATGGCCAAAATATCCTTCTAATTAAAAAATAAAAATACGAAAAATATCCATTTTGACCCCTCCAAATTCTCTAATTGCTAAATCCATTTTGCCTCCCTGATTTGCATCTTTGTCTCCCCCATTAAATTTTTCTCCATCTTCCTCGATCCTCCAAACTTGCCGCTAACACCACCAACACCATTCGGAGCAGATCTAATCCTCTGATCACTTTGAACCCTCTCTTACATTCAGATTCAAGGATTGCGGAAGCTAAGATATGGTAAACTCGATCTCATATTTCTCATCTCACGATCCATGTGCGAAGAAAGACTCTCCCTTTGGTGTGCTCTCATGAACTCCAATGCACGTAAAATATGAGTGCCGAGCTGAAGAAAACAACTCATTTTGTCGAAAGAAATCCATTTTTAGTTAATTCAGCTGCCTAGGGATGATGCAATAGAGACTCATGGTTTTATATTGGATGATCTTCTCGATCGGATCCTAGAGCTTGTTTATTGGGGAACACATGTTTCAGACAAGATCATATGTCTTTTATAAGTGTAAATGTTTATGAATCAGCACAAATTAGAGTAAATTATTAGAGATAAATGGGTGTTTTTCTCAATAATTGTGAAGTACACTTTGTTTGTAGTGATTTAGAAAATGTTCAAAATGGTACCCACTTTTAAGTGCAATTTACAGTTTGGTACCCATTTTAAAATTGTTCAGCAGAGGTACCAATTTTTCCATTAATGTTCTGAAAAAGGTAATTTTTAGTTTAAAATGGGTACCGTTGTGACACAATTTTGATCCATATTGGTACCCATTTTTCACTGAAAGGTACCATTTTGAGACATAAATGTAAAGTCGGGTACCTTAAAAGGACAAATTAAAAATTCGAGCATCAAACTGTGAATTTCGATTAAAAGTGGGTACCATTTTGGACAATCTCTAATCCAAGCCAGTTTTTTTTAAAATAAGTGTTGGTATAACCCTTGAATCAAAATTAAGTGTTGATGTAACCCTAAATTTCTTGTTTGGTTCTGATGGTGGGGGCAGACTTCCTAAGGATAAATCGTCCAATTTTTTTTAGAAAAATAAGCAAGTGTATTTTGATAATTTCCAGGATGGTCAATGCCAAAATTCTCCTGGTCAATGCATCTTTTGGGCCAGTTGGGCATAATGGTAACATTCGATAAATACTTAGGGTTGTTTTAGCACTTTCGAAGAACCCGGAATTGTTTTAGAATTTTTAGAAAAATTTAGGGTTACTTTTGGATTCATCCCTTTTTATTATCATAACATGTCTGCTACATTCACTGAACGAGATCCAAATTCCTTATTCTTAAATTCGATCAAATTTGATTCAAAAGAGGATGTACTTGAAATATACCAAAATCTGAGTTTGATCAAACCAAACACAATCGAAACTCAATTTAAAAAGTTATAATTGAATTATAATCGAATTCAAAATACCTTGAACCAAACTCAAATCAATGCAATCTTTACCTTCATATTCTTTGGACGGCAAACCCTCTCCGGGCCACAGACTTTCTCCCAATAATTTCCGCATTTTTCTTCAATCTTCTTTTCCCCATTTTCCTATCACGGGGAGATGGGGAAACAACAGTTTATTTTAGTTGGTATTTGTTTATTGAATAAGTTCCAAACTTGTCTCCACACGTTATTTTTGTTCTTCGACCTAATCGATTAAATCGTTTGGTTTATGATGATAACTCGATTTAATTGTTCGCATCGATGAATTGTTCTCGATCTGTTTGTACAAATTGTATGTTTATATTTTTGTTTGTGTTTTATCTTAGGGTTTCCATTAATTTGGTTATACTAGATCTGTGTATTTCAAAGTGTTTAAAATTTTAACAACATAGATCATGTTTGGATCAAGTGGAATGGTCATAGTTGCGGTTGTAAAAGATCCCTATTTGACATAGTGATATTGATGCATGATACGCTCTTCTCTGCCAAATGGTTATAATTTTTGTGGGAAGCAAGTTAATATTCATAAAACTGAAGAAAAACTGGAAGGTAATTCTTAAAGTTTTGTGAGGAAGAAGAAGGGTAAGAGAGAGAAAGGGATAAAATTTCATTCAACAGAAATAATATTGCATCATACCGATCCCACACCCAAATTTTTTGCTTACATACAACTCATAGAAAATAAAAAAATAAAAATCAACTGACAAAACAATGCCATGTGACAAGCAATTAAAAGAAAATCCAGGAACAGTGCAAAACCATCTTTCTTCCTTGAATGACTTCAATACTCAGACGCAATATCACATTTCATCAGGCTCCCTTCAAGCTGGATTGTGGGGATGAACCTAAAACCCACCTTGAAAAGAATGTCACTGAAGCTAGGACCTTGCAGAATTTTGGTGAAGATATCCGCCATCGGAAGTCAAGTAGAAACCTTGGTGGAAATCAAGAAATCGGATACAAGATAATCATGCACCAAGTGACATCAATTTCTAAATGTTTGGTGCACTCATGAAATACAAGGTTAGCAATAATGTACAGAGTAATTTGATCATCACGGAAAAAGTGATAGGAAGTTGAATCTGTAAATAAAGATAGTAGGCAAGAAACTAATCCATTTTAGCTCACAAGCTGTCATGGATAAACTCTTGTATTCAGACTCTGCAGAAGATTTAGACACCGTGTATTACTTTTTATATTTCCATGAAATAAGAGCATTACTAAGAAAAATAGAAAATCCAGCAACTGAGCGCCTAGATTCTCTACAGGCACTCCAATAAGCATCACAATAAGCATAAAGAGATGGTTTTGGTGTGGCTGGATAAAATAAACCATGAGATGGGCATGAGGTACCTGACTATATGAGGAGTCCCTTGAAGATGATGTCCAGTAGGATCCTAAAAAAATTGACTGAGTTGATGGACTAAGTAAGTGATGTTCATTAGGATCCTAAACAATTTTTCTACTAATTAGTCTTTGAAAAACTTCTGGACCAGTGAGAAGAGGAGATGACTTATCATTAATTTTCCAATAAACTGGGAGTGGTGTTGCTGCACCATTAGCCTTAACCATGCCACAATCAGTAACCATATCCAGCACATACTTCTGTTGGCTAAGATATAAACCTACTGAAGACCTTGCAATTTCAACCCCCAAAAAAACTTTGCTTTATCCAGATCCTTGATGGTAATGGCATCATGTAAAGATTTTTTAACAAGGGAGATGTCAGCAACTAAATCTCCTACTAGAAGAACATCATCCACATACACTGCAATAGATAGAAAGGACTGTGAGTGTATTGTTAGAAACAAACAATAGTCATGTGGGGATTGAATAAACCCCAAAGACTTAAAATGGAGAGTGAACATCTTATTCAACTGATTATGGGCCTGTTTAAGGCCATATAGGTTTCTTTTCAGTTTACAAACCAAGTCAGCTACTGGCAATGGATATCCAGATGGGGGATTTATATACACATCTTCATCAAATTTCCATGTACGAGGCATTATTGATGGCAATCTGCTGATTATACCTAGAGTTGCTAACAGCCATAGCCAACAACTGGATTGTAATTGTCTTGGCAACTGGTGAAAATTTTCAAAGTAATCAATTCCCTCCAGCTGGTTGTAACCTTTTGCAAAAAGTATAGCTTTGTATCGGGCTATGGTTCAATCTGTGTTGCACTTAACTTTATAGGTCCACTTAGAACCTATTTCTCTCTTACCAACTGACAGTAGCATAAGCCCCCTAGTTTGATTAGCTTCCAAAGATTGAAGCTCAGACTGCATTGCTTTAACCCATTATGTGCTTTGACAAGAAATTTTATATGATTATGGTTCTTGGATATTTGCAATGTTACTAACAAAATTCATATGACCGGAAAAGAGGAAGAATCAATTACAGATGTAAGGATAAAATCTTTTGTCAAAGCTGGTGACATTCTGGTTCTGGGTGGTAAACTGACAGGTTGAGAAGAGATTTTGGGATGGGTATAATCAGTTGAGATAGGAGAGCTACGTGAAGGTTGGTTACTAGATGAGGAAGGGCCAATATTGATTTAGCAGGAAAAAAAACCATATCAGGTTTATTAGTTTGTTTGGTATGAACAGGGGGTTTCTGATAAGAACTAACTGCATATATATATGGGCTGGGAGTTTTATGATTTGTAGGAAAATATGTAGAAGAGATATTGGGAAAAGAGTAGGATGAAAGGTTATGGTGAGGAAAGTTGTTTTCATGGAAGATAACGTCTCTGGACACCACTATTCTCTGGTTCATAAAGTCATACAATTTGTAGACCTTTTTACGCATGTGGGTATCTTATAAAATAACAAGGAAATAACCTTTCACTGAACTT